>JAVJIF010008705.1:0-113277 GCA_038442645.1 Agave tequilana
AAATTTCCTTGAATCAGTTGAAAGATTACAACAAAACAATATTCCGACTACAAGGGAGGGAGGATGCTTGGATCTTCCCTTTGTTAAATCTGGGTTCTTCGTGTGGCGATGGAGAGTGAATCTTGTTCTCCGTTGACCAGATGACCGTCCTGGACCGTCGGGGGTCTTCTCTTCGGCCGGTAGGGGAGTAACTCAGCTCCGGCTACCAAACTCTCAAAGAGGAGGTAGGCGAAGATAGGCTAGTACTCAGTAAGCCTGTTGAAGAATCTCCTCTCTCTCGGTCGTCGACGTCGGGCTTCTCTCTCTCGATGCCTTGATCTTCTCACCCTCTGAATCCAAATCTTCGACCAATCGACCAATCTACCAATCGCCCTTTCCTTCATAGCCAACAGGGCTATTATAGGGGTCTTAGGGGGTGATCGTGCCCCCTAAAAATGCGCCTGAACGAGGGCCGTTACCTGCTATACGCGCGGTAACTGACTCCCCACGATCTGGCAGTTGCAACTGAGACGCGGATTTCAGACTAAACGCGCCTTGGATGCTGAGACGCGGGCTTCAGGCCGGACGCGCCTTGGATGCTGAGACGCGGGCTTCAGGCCGGACGCGCCTTGGATGCTGAGACGCGGGCGTCGAGCCAACACGTCTTGAAGTTGAGACGCGGGCTTCAGGCCGACGCGCCTTGATGCTGAGACGCGGGCTTCAGGCCGGACGCGCCTTGAAGTTGAGACGCGGGCTTCAGGCCGACGCGCCTTGATGTTGAGACGCGGGCTTCAGGCCGGACGCGCCTTGATGCTGAGACGCGGGCTTCAGGCCGGACGCGCCTTGAAGTTGAGACGCGGGCTTCAGGCCGACGCGCCTTGATGCTGAGACGCGGGCTTCAGGCCGACGCGTCTTGAAGTTGAGACGCGGGCTTCAATCCTTTGCGTATTTGAGACTGCTTCTTTGGTGGCTTGCCTGTTAGTCATTTTTAGACAGCCTACAGAACCCCCTCCAAAGTTTCCAATATTCCGCAGTTGAATGGGACGGATTTTGGAATACTTTGGACTTAAGCCGCGTTCGCCTGTGACTGGACTGTTTGATGCTTCGGGTTTGACCTTATCCGAATTTGGTCTTCGTGAGTGTACTGTTGAACTCTTAGAAGCCATCAGAGTCGATCGTGTTGAGTGTCTAGATACACAGCCTAGACCTCCCCGATTGCTTTTTAGTCTGTCACGGGTGCGTTTTTGGCTGGGAGTAGTTGGTTGTCTGTTGGCGCCAGTGTACTGTTGAACTGTCTTGGACGCAGGCTCCTTTTTGAAAGCAGACGCAGGAAACTGGACGCAGGCTCCTTTTTAGAAAGCAGACGCAAGAGACTGGACGCAGGCTTCTTTTTGAAAAGAAGCCACTTTGAAGACGCAGCGTCTATAGGGTAGACGCGATGTTGGTCAGACGCGAACTCCTTAGAGGGGACGCGACCTTCAGAAAGCATTCTTGGAGATGCTGACGGGGCATGTCCGGTGCGTTTTCTGGGCGCGAACTTTACGCTGTCATGATGACGCTGCCAGCTGGCCTGGGAAACGGCGAAATTTTGCCTTTTGGCGCGCGGATCTCGCGGTTCATTAAATGAACTGCTCCACGTGTCTGCTTCTGATTCGGGCGGGGTCGCGACGCATGATCTTCGCCGCCGGTTGTGATTTTGTTAGACGCGTCAAGCGACGGTTCGCTGCAGCGTCCCTTGGGTCACGCGCCGGTATCTCTGCGTATCCCCGTGCCTATAAAAGGCGACTGTTTGGAGAACTTCCTCTTCTTCTCCGCATTCGTTTCTCTGAGAATTTTAGAAAAGAACTCTTCCTCTGTTCCTTTTCTAGCTTCAACCAAACTCGCTATGGCACCAAAGACCAAGCCGACCGCCGCCTCCTCAAAGGCGACCACCACCGAGGCCCGGAGGGGCGTCTCCTCCTCTGCGCAGGACTTCGTCCTCCAAGGCCTCCAAGGTAGTGTGCCTAAGGCAGAACTGACCCTTAAGGACTTAAAGCGCGTTTGATTCCCCAGACGCAGTCTTTGGGATGATAACCGGGGCGCGGATTAGATAATCTGACGCCCAAGAGCCCTGTGCTTCGGTCCTTCACTTAGAATTTCTCTAACTGTGAAGGTCTCTGGACGCAGCTTTGCAGAACGCAGATTTGATCTTCGCGTTCTGTGTCATCAGGCGCCAATTTGATGAATCTGGCGTCTGAGCCCAAGTGCTTTTGAATTTTATAAGTCTTGGTTTGCAGAACGCGGATTTGATCCTTGCGTTCTGTGTCATCAGGCGCCAATTTGATGAATCTGGCGTCTGAGTCCAAGTACTTTTGAAATTCCACAAGTCTTGGTTTGCAGAACGCGGATTTGATCCTTGCGTTTCTGTGCCATCAGGCGCCAATTTGATGAATCTGGCGTCTGAGTCCAAGTACTTTGAAATTCCACAAGTCTTGGTTTGCAGAACGCGGATTTGATCCTTGCGTTTCTGTGCCATCAGGCGCCAATTTGATGAATCTGGCGTCTGAGTCCAAGTACTTGGAATTTCATAAGTGGCTTCAATCTTTGCGTTCTGTGCTTCTTGACGCAGATTTGCGGGTCTGGACGCGGATTTGATGATTCCTGCGTCCAGTATCTTTTCTGCGTCTGGACGCAGAACACTTAGTATTTTTCTTTACTTTTGGTAAAGCATATTTTTCTAAAGCATCTGACTTAAGTGTCTTTATCTTTTTGCAGCGCCGCAACCTGCTACTTCACTCCCCAAGATACGCCATTTTGGGCATGTAGGTGGAGCTGACCGGAACCTGACCTTTGTGCTGCAAAGGACTGCCCCTGTGACTGCCGACCAGTCTCCGGCTCGTGAGAAGAAGCTCTCGAATGTCGAGATGAGGACTCTTCGAGTGCTGATGACCGATGCAGCATTCGTCACGGATGACGGCATCCAGCTGAAGAAGCCCGCCTTCTTCTTCGGGGATCATATCCACGATGGCGGCCATCGCGTGCACGAAGGGACTTACACATGGCTCCGTCAAATAGGGGGCAGAAGGTTCTTTCTCCCGGCCATGGATAGGATGTACCCTATGTTCTATTACCAGCATATGTCCGTCCCGCGGAAGATGGAGTTTGACCTCGCTCGATATGCTCCTGAGGTTACCCTTGGCGATCTGGGCTCCCACCACAAGTGCACCGTCATGACGGCCATGACGCGTCAGTTATCGCCTTTTCCCTGGATCGCGCAAGAGGGAGATCCCGTCTGGAGAGATACCGCACATTGGCTCCACCTTCCTCAACATGTTCATGGCAGCGGAGGGTGACTATCCAGTTACGTTCCGTGCATATGGGTGGATCTATTCCCCAGCGAATTACTGGTGGGGCAGGATGGTTGGCTTTGTCCTTACCGAGCTCGGGGATTTGCTGAAGCGTGTAGGACTGTACTCGGCGGTCAGGGCCGTACAGTGGGGGATCCCTCAAAGTTCTCAAAACTTCTTGGGATCCTAGAACGTTACAATCCCTTGACGGGGACGTTCTTTACTCCAGTCGGGGAGATGGGCCTTGCCTTACACGAGATGCACGAGGTCTCAGGACTGGTAACAGGGGACATGCCCTATGAAGAATATGTCCCGACTGCCGTGGAGCTTCGCTACGTGAAGGAGGAGTTTCCCCTCATATATGAGACCTACTGGGAAGTGCTATGTCACTTCCATATGCGGTCAGCTCACCAAATGGCGGTCGCAGGGGGTCACGTACCTGTCTTGGGCCAGTTATTTGTTCAACAATGTGAAACACCAAAGACCACTGATCACACGATTGACGCCCAGCTCTGATAGGGAGATCGAAGACCGGATTGATCAGATGTCCGAGAAATTCTACACCACAGAGTCGAACGAAGATGGTTTCGACCCTGACTTGGTTTTCGAAAGCTTCCACCACCAAGCCCGGACTCCTATCTCCGATCGGGCGCTGCTGGCAGGCTTTCTGATGCTGTGGCTAAAGCGTTGTGTGGTGCCCACGCTGCCACATGAAGTTATAGTTGCCGACGTGGTGTACCCGGCGGTGCTTCTGGCCCATGGCAACCCTATAGCTCTTCTCCCGGCCGTGGTGGCTGGTATTCAGAGCGGGCTGCGGGCGCTGGCTAAAAGCTTTTGTGAGCCGCCAAAAACTGTGGATTCCGAGGGAAAGCCGCTCACGGACGCAGAGGGGAATCCAGTGGTGAAGCGTCCCAATCCTCGGGTTGAGCTGCCTTACACATACCTTATGGCCTGGTATGTGATGCACTGCCCCTCTTTGATGACGGCGGTGCGTTGGAAGGAGGACTCCGTCCCCTTCATACAGCGATTGGAGGGTTCGGGGTGGCAGGATCCTTACATATATTATATCCGGAAGCGTCTTTCAGCCCTGGCAAACTATCAGCTCAATCGTTGCCTCCTCCAGATCCCTGGTGCATCCTACGGCGATCTACTTGTCGATTCCGCAGGCCCTGATGATTTCACGAGGTTATCCCAGGGAGCCTTCTGGTGGTTGCTCAATATTCGGCCCGGGTATATGCTTTTCCGACAAGGGACATCATGCACCATTGAGCCATACATGCCGAATCGCTTCGCTCGACAGTTCGGCTATGACCAGCTCTATATCGGGAATCCAAATGCTTATCTCGCCTTCGAAGGGAACTTGTTCGAGGGTGCTCGGGCCTGGTACTATAGTGTGGCTGGAGGGACAGGAACAACCTTCCGTCTACCTCTCGAAGCGCCCAAGTGCCAGATGAGTCTAAGCTATTGTACTTGGTACTCCCAAGCCGTCCAGACACCAGACTTTCTTCCGGCATCTTCATGTATCGAGAGCATCAATGCAAGTCTCGAGGGAAGGACAGAGTCCGGAAAACCAACGAGAGTCGTAGAGCAGTACCGGAGAGCTCGTAAGGAGGTCGGGAGAAGGACGAGGAGGGATCCACAAGCTACAGAGCCACGACCACCAAGAGCAGAGCCACGAGCGACGAGGGCGGAACCACCAGCGACAAGGGCGGAGCCTCCAGCAACGAGGGCGGAGCCTCCAGCAACGAGGGCGGAGCCACCAGCAAAGAGGTCTAAGCAGTTGGCGAGTAAGCGTCATCAACGCTCTACTCCTATTGTTGAACCAGCCCCAAAGAAGGTTAGGAGGGACTTGGCGTCTGAAGTCTCTCAATCCGGAGCCATCTCTGCTGGAGTTGAGGCGCTTCCTGAAGACCTTTTTGTCACAGTTGCGGAACCTCCGGAAGAGGGGGATTTACTCCCTCTAGTTCGTGCTCCTAGGTCGCACCACAGGCACCGCGAGGTTGTGGAGGAAGGGGAGTTCATCGAGCAATCTGCTGTTGCTGCTGATGTCACATCTCCAGAGATTGAAGTGGTGGGTGATGCAAATGTTGAGATTCTGGGAGTTGCAGCTCAGCTCAAATCTCCTTCTGCTCAGGAAAGGGGAGAGGAGGCACAGCAGTTGGGGTCTCCGAGCGTCTTTATCTCCAGTCTTAGGGCCGCCGACCCTAGTCCTACTACTGGAGTGATTGGAGGCAAGGCTCCGATTGTGGATTCTCCGGAGCTGTCGTCTTCTTCGCTCTCAGGGGCAAGCATGTTTGAGGACAAGGTTGACTATGGTGGTGAACCCGCTTCTCCTGATCAAAGTAAGTTCTTCCATATCTCAGAGGAGGAGATGTATGTGGGCGAATCATCGTCTGCACCATCAGTGGCGGCTATTCCTGTTGAAGGTACCTTTTCCACCTTCTGTCCAATTTTTCTTTATGGCACGTTGAAGAAAATGCCTTGACATTCTTCATTTTATATTGTAGGGCCAGCTGGAGACGTCGGAGCTACAACCTCCTCACATATTGATGAGATGGTGAGAGAGTTGACCGGACCCCAAGGTATTGAGGCCTCAACTGCTGAGATGCCTTCAGAGGGGGCAGCTGCTGGAGACTGGGGAGCCTTCTACTCTGCCAGAGGAGGAAGAGGATCCGATGGCAAATCCACTTCCAGGAGATTGCACGGTTCAGGCCTCAGATGAAGCCTCCGAGGAGATCGTGCTTGCTACTCCATCATTGGCCGCGGAAGTTCCCGCCGAAATAGTACCCCCGGAAGTGCCCGTGGCTGGTTTCTCTCTCTCGCCGTATCAACGGTCAGTGCGACTCCTACGCAAAAAGAGCCGGCTTACATCCCTTCTTCTGAGATAGAAAGGGGGTCGGGGAGCGTTCCAGTGATGATGACGCGGACTTCCTGACGCGCAGCACGGTGCGACAGTTCTTTGAAGCGATGCGTTCATGCATCAACTTTATCCTTTCTGGGAGTCGCTCTTTTGACTTTGCCCGGAGATTTCTCGGGAATGTGGCGAGAACATCGAACTAGTCGGGGGCCTTCCTCTTGCTCAGGCATGTATGCGGGTGGTGGATCAATTGGAGATTGACCTAAGAGAGCTGAAGTCTTTAGATGAGGCTAACTCCATTCATGAAGCCCAGGTCATCCTGGATAGCCTCCTTGCTGCCCAAAGACAAGAGCGACAGGAGGTAGAGATGCGAATTGCTGAAGAGGTCAGTAACCTTGAACGTTCCCAGGCTGAATGTCAAAAGCTGATTGAGGATTCAGGGGAAACTGAGCTCGTCATGCAGACCACAGAGCTTGCTATTACTAATGCTCGGGCTGCTATTGCTAAAGCCCAAGCCATACTAGCTGTCAATGAAGAGAAGCTCGTCGCCCTCCAGAAGAAGCTAGAGGAGCAGAAGGCTGCAAGGGTACGGGCTGAAGAGAGTCAGTCTGTTCATCTCTCCAGATTGGAGACTTTGCGAGCCCAGCTGGCTGAAAAACCCTGCCTATCTGAAGAGGAGCTGCGGGTCCAGGCCATGATGGAGGCTGAGAAGACACGTCAGCATGAGATGCATCGTCTCAGGGAGCGCATCCGTTCTCTACCAGATCGAGATTTTTAGCCTTCTCCTCTCCTTTTTTTTTTTGTAACGCTCAATCTTATTGTATAAGAGAGCGTTTTTGTATCACTTTCATATTTTTGGATATAAATAAAGTGACACCCTCCCTTTTACTTCTTTTGTCTCGAACTCTTTGCCTTTGGTTGGACATGTAGAAGCAAGGAAGTCTTTTGACCTTTATCGAAATTATAATCATAATCTTAATAAGTCAAAAGATGTGAGGAAAGATCTTGTTTCAAGAACTTTCATGACACTGTCAGAGGTGTAAGCTTTAACTTAACAGAGGTGACTTTTGGTGGACCTGCCACTTTGTGGAAGAAAGTGACAGGTGGAGTTCGTACCCCCAGGAAAGATGAACTTTTATCAAGGATTTATGCTCAACTTGATTTCAGATCAGTTGGGGATGTTGATAGAAACATTGTTTATTGGTGTAATGTAACCAACAATGCCTCCAGAATGAATTCGATATTCTGTTGAGGAGAATATCAAATGAGACTAGACTCGCGGGGAATCTAGGAAGGTCCTTACCGTTAGAAGTGTGATATTAACTTAACGGGTTGGAAATAGTCTTGTCAGAAGTGTAATGTTAACTTGACAAGGACATGAGTTAGAGGTGTAATATTAACTTAACTCATCGACATCTCAATTTTATCAGGGAAAACTGAGGGGGTCACTGTCATAGGTGTAATGTTTAACTTAACAGTGAGGGTAATGCTAGAGGTGTAATGTTGAACTTGGCATTAGTCGTCTCGCTTGAAGAAGTCGAGGAAAGGTCAAGCCATAGGTGTATTGTTGAACTTAGCAATGACTCGGATGCTAGAAGTGTAGTGTTAACTTGGCATCGTTCGTCTCGGCTTAAGGAAGTCGAGGAAAGGTCATAGCCATAGGTGTATTGTTGAACTTAGCAATGACTCAGATGCTAGAAGTGTAGTGTTAACTTGGCATCGTCCATTTCAGCTTCGATATGGAAGTCTGAAGAAAGGGTGACTGTCAGAGGTGTATATTAACTTGACGGACATCCGATGTACTGTTTAGAGGTGTAATATTAACTTAAACAGTAGTTTGTCAGAGGTGTGATATTAACTTGACAAGAATTGGCTCGTGATTGGAGCAATTTGAGGACCTGTCATTCTATTGATGAGAATTGACAGGGGATTTTGGAGTGCCAGAGGTATAATATTAACTTGGCAGCTTTAAAGTTTGCTACCCTATGTAGAGGTGACAAGCGGGGTTTGTACTCGACATGGATTATTCATTACCAGAGGTATAGTGTTTAACGTAGTAATGTTTGCATCTTGTGGTCTTACCATTCTATGGATGAGAATTGGTAAGGGATTTTGGAGGAAAGAGTGGAATCAGGTCCACTTAGGATTTTTAGCAAACCCTCAGCTATCAACGGATTTGAGGTGCCTTTACCAATACCGTTTGAGTTGGGCTAGCCATGCTATTCCCCTCCGCATGATGAGTTGTCGGGGGCTTATGTTGGGCTTAAATGCCAACATTTTCCTCTATCCTTAGCCGTCGAGGGCGTCGGATCAATGGGAACGTGTCCCTTAGGATTTTTAGCAAATCCTCAGCTGTCACGGGTTTGACATGCTTTACCAACTACCGTTTGAGTTGGGCTAGTCATGCTATTTCCCTCAGCATGATGAGTTGTCGAGGACTTATGTTGGGCTTAAAGGCCAACATTTTCCTCTATCCTTAGCCGTCGAGGGCGTCAGATGTTTGATCAGAGGTGTGGTTTTAACTTGATCGGCAGGATTTTTAGCAAACCCTCAGCTATCAACGGATTTGAGATGCCTTTACCAACTACCGTTTGAGTCGGCTAGTCATGCTATTTCCCTCAGCATGATGAGTTGTCGAGGATTTATGTTGGGCTTAAAGGCCAACATTTTCCTCTATCCTTAGCCGTCGAGGGCGTCGGATGTTTGATCAGAGGTGTGGTTTTAACTTGATCGGCAGAAGAACACCATCTAGGGATAGTATTTCTTCAGGAATTTGCCATTGATTGGCATCATGAGTGTATCGCCATCCGAGGTTATGAGGCGATACGATCCATTTGAGTAGACCGACTCTACTACAAACGGTCCTTCCCATTTGGGTTGGAATTTTCCTTTCGTCTTATGCGTCATGACCATGGGTCTCGGACGGCTAAGACAAGTTCGCCTTTCTTGAAAGTCCGCGCTTTGACTTTCTTGTTGAAGGCTCTGGTAATGCGAGCTTGGTAAAGCTCGATCTGCTGCTGGGCCTGCAGACGCTTGTCGTCTAAGGCCTCCAGTTCTTGGAGTCGCTGTCGATGCTTCTCCTCTGTTGTCATCTCGGCGGTCAGGGCGACGCGTAGAGATGGAATTTGGATTTCCAGTGGGAGGACAGCTTCACATCCGTACACCAAGGAAAATGGCGTGGCTTTAGTTGGGGTTCGCACGGTCGTGCGATATGCCCATAAGCATTCACCCAGCTTATCGTCCCAGTCTCGTTGACTTTTCGAGACGAATTTCTTAAGAAGCTTGCCAATAGTCTTATTGAAAGCTTCCGCGAGGCCGTTGGCGGGAGGATAGTATGCCGTTGAAGATACACTCTGGATTCTGAACTTGGCACAGAATCTCTGGAAAGCCTGGCTGATGAACTGGGGTCCATTGTCATGGACGATCCGCCGAGGCACACCAAAGCGATAGATAACGTGATGTTTCACGAACTTGATCACGTTAGACGATTTTACCTCTTTTAGAGGAACATTTCGGCCCACTTGGAGAAGTAATCGGTTATTGCTAGAATGAACCGATGTCCTTTCGACGATGGGGGCTGATGGGGCCAACCACGTCCATCCCCCACATTCGAACGGCCAAGTAGAGGTCGTAGAGTGGAGATACCTGTGCTTGATGGTGGATAAATCGCCATGTATTTGACAGGCGTGACATCTCTTAGCGAGGGAGATGGCGTCGGCGACCATCTTGGGCCAGTAGTACCCAATCTTTGGAGTCTGTTTGCCAGCTTCGGGCCAGGTTGATGAGCTCCACATGTGCCATCGTGGGCTTCTTTCAACATTTCGCGGGCCTCTTTTGATGAGAGGCACCGGAGTAGGATCCCGTCATGCGATCGACGATAGAGTGTTCGCGTGATCGCATTATAGTAGAATTTGGGGGCTTTCCTCCGAATGGCGGCCGCCTCTTTGGTGTCTTCAGGCAGGATGCCGTATAAGACATAATCAATATAGGGGAATCGCCAGTCTTTAAGCTCTGGATCGGTTGACACTTCAAGTGTCTCTTTACCGCGACGATCTCCTGTTGACCCTGGGTAGTCTCCGGGGGGGATTTTTGGACAGTATAGGTCGTGGCTATAGACGAATACTTTCTCCATTGCTCCAGCTGGGAGAGCTAGGGAAGCTGCGAGAGATGCGAGGGCATCTGCATGCGCATTTTGGCTTCGCGGCACATGGTCGATGTAGAAGTTTGAAAACTTTTCCGCCATGTGGATTGTCGCGTCGTAGTAGGGTACTAGATCTTCATGTCTGACCTCATACTCTCCGCGAACTTGGCTGACGATGAGTTTGGAGTCACCGTATGCCTCGAGATTTTTAACGCCAATCTCATCGGCGAATTGCATCCCAATCAGAAGAGCGTTGTATTCCGCCACATTGTTGGAACAGGGTTCGGTTAACGAGATAGCCCGGGGGATCACGTAGTTTTGTGGGGAGACGAGTACCACTCCTACCCCCGCTACTGTGTGTCCCTTTGGGCTTGCCCTTGATGCACCATCGAAGAAAAGTTGCCATACTTGTCCTTCGAATGTTGCCTGAGTCAGGCATACTTCAGCGACCTCATCTGGGAGATCCTCATAAAGTTTGGCTGCCCTCGGATCTGGGTGTTCAGCTAAGAAGTCCGCCACCGCTTGTCCTTTAATGGCCTTCTGTGGCAGGAAGTGCATCTCATATTGAGAGAGCAATATAGCCCATTTCGCCAGCCGGCCATTCAATGATGAAGGCTTTGTCATAAGCAACCTCAGGGGGTTGACTTTTGATATGACATTTATGGTTTGGCCTACCAGATAGTGTCGCATTTTCTGAATAGCGAACACCAAGGCCAAACACTCCTTCCTTCGGTTGTCGGGTCGATGTTCGGCCCCGATCATTGTTCTACTGAGGTAGTAGATCGCTTGTTCTCGTCCTTGGTCATCATTCTGAGCTAGTAGAGCTCCCAAAGAATGATCCATCGATCGACGTACACCAGGAGGGCTTTCCGGATACCGGAGCTGCAAGTACTGGTGGTTGGTGAGGTATCGTTTGATCTCCTCGAATGCTTGCTGGCAAGCGTCGTCCCATATGAACGAGACTCCCTTCTTCATCAGCTTAGCGAAGGGTTGGCATCTTCCCGGAGAGATTTGAAATAAATCTGCGGATGTATGCCAGTCGTCCCTGCAATCCTCTGAGCTCCCTGAGGCTTCTTGGAGGTTGCATTTCCTGAATGGCGCGAACCTTCTCCGGATCCAAATGATTCCGGTAGAGGTTACAACAAACCCTAGGAATTTTCCGCTGGCTCTACCCCCAGGAAAGACTTGGTGGGATTCATCTTCAATTGATGAGCCCGCATGATGTCAAAGACCGCTTTTAGTTCCGCTATGTGATCGCCTTTAGTGCGGCTTTTCACCGCGATGTCATCGACATAGCACTCCACCGTTTTGCGTATCTGCTGGTGGAAAATGGCATTCATAGCCCTTTGGTATGTTGCCCTGCATTCTTTAGTCCGAGGGCATGACGGTGTAGCAATATACTCCTAGAGGTGTCCTGAAGGAGGTATGCTTTTCGTCGTCAGGGTACATCTTGATTTGATTGTAACCTGAGAATCCGTCCATAAAGGACATTCGCTCGAACCCGCATGTATTGTCAATCATGACATCTGTGATTGGCAACGGGAACTCGTCTTTGGGGCAGGCCTCGTTTAGATCGCGGAAGTCGATGCAGATCCGGATCTTCCCATTCTTCTTAGCAACGGGGACAATGTTAGCTACCCAGTCGGGATGTTGTTCCTCCCTGATGAAGCCGAGTCAATAAGCTTCTTGACTCCTGATTGAATGGCTTCCATTACTTCTCTGGACACACGTCGCTGCTGTTGCTTGACGGGCTTTACATCCGGACTGATGTTGAGGCGGTGCATAGCCAACTTGAGGATCAAGTCCAGGCATGTCCTCGTAATTCCACAGGCGAAGACGTCTATATACTCTTGTATAAGAGATATTAGATCATTCTTCTCTGATGGTGACAGGCCCGTCACTTATGAAGATGGCTTGGGGTTGGCTTCATCTCCCTAGTTTGATCTGAACAACCTTGTCTTCTGTGGGTGGCTCACGCTGTTCAAAGCGGATATCCCGAGAGCATTCAGATGTTGATCCAGGGGTCTGTATCCGACTGGATCATTTCTTCGTCTTCGTCTTCCAGATGGCTTGTTGAAACCATGTTTACTGAAAGCCCTTTGAAGATGTTGCCAATACTGACATCTGATTCCCACGATGACGTGTCTGAAGAGTGATCATGGCCTGATGGTTCCTCAGAATCAGAGGCTGACGGCACTGGAGTTGATACATAGCCCAACCCCCGGCGGGTCTGATGATAATAGTCAGGTGCTTTTCCCTTTCGGTACAAAAGATCGAAGCAATGATCTCCTTCCTTTGCCGAAGTTTAACCCGGGCCTGTTGATTAGATCGTACCCCATACGCTTCATCATCTTGAGCGTTTTCGGTTCATAATGATTGAACTGGGGGATTCATCCTCGCTTTCTGATTCTTCATGGGGCGTTGGTTCAGACATGATTCGTCCAAAGAGGATAGGTCTCTGGCCCTTTTGTCTGGCTGGAACCATAAATGAAGATCCTTGCGCGTCACCATCATCAATGGTACGTCCCGAAGGATGATTTTATAGGTCCACAATGATGTCAGAGCATCCATTGCCGACCATACATCCTCGCCCATGTCGGTACTAGTATCCGACGGTATTGACTCAGATTCACACACAGGAAATACGCGAAATCTAAGTCTTCATTAATATACAACCGCCTGCATCGTCGGTGGTATCAACATCGAGCTTATTAGTGCTCTTTACAAGTGGTTCTAACTCCCACAGGCACTCTTCTTCTTCGGCTCGCGGTGTCAGCTTCTTACCAGAGTCTGGCTCCTCTGGTTGCGGGGTTCCATTATTCTCCTCATATAAGAGGGAATCCGTGAAATAGTTCTCGACCCCCTTTGAACGGATGCCTTTCGGCGATCAACGTTCGAACCTGTCCGCTCTCGTCAATGTATTTCATGACTTGATGGAGAGTGGAGGGAACGATGGAGTTTTGGTGGATCCATGGTCGTCCCAGCAACAGGTTGTAGGAAGTGTCAGCGTCAATGACATAACAACGTCACTTCCGATTTGAGGCTCCCGATCCGGCATTTGAGCTTGATCTTCCCCATCGGGCGGGAGCTGTTGGCATTAAACCCATAAATAGTCGTCTGGGTTGGGCTCAGACGATGGGTGGGAATGCCAAGAAATTGCATGACTCGGTGAGGTATGATGCTCAGTGCGGACCCTGGGTCTACCTGGATAGCGGTTCACCTCGGATGACCCAATGTACCCCGTGAAGTATAAAGGGTCGGTCATGCTTTCCTTTAACCTGCATGTCGTCTGCTGTGAAGGAAATGCAGGGAACATTTGGAGAGGTGTGGAGGCAATCCTCTACATCTTTCTCTCTCGGTACGTGGGTCAGAAAGACCTCAGCGTTCGTCGGGCTTCTTGTAGAGCCTCTCTGGTTGACTTTAGATAGCCTCAGGAGCTCATACAAGGTATGCGTGCCGGGATGTTGGCTAACTGAGCCAGAACATCGAAGCGGTAAGATGTCGAAGATCCTTCCGCTGCACTTCTGGAAAGAACCGAGAAACCGAGTTTCTTTCTGTTTCTCCACGGTGGTTTTGTGAGGGCTGAGCTGGCTCTACAGCTGGTTGAGGAGGGACCACCGCCTTTTCGCCGTACTGCTTCAAGTACGCCTGCCCCGAGCGGGTGCCTGATGTCGTTTGGTTGGCTCTGCCGCCAGGACCATTGTCTCCTCTTCTGAGTCGGTCAGCGAAGGAACATCAGCGTCTGCTTCCCGGAAAGAAGCGCAGATCACGTGGCAAGATGAAGCCTTTCCTTTGCCTTTGGACTTCCTTTGGTCACAGTCGTCCATTGCTGCTTGTCAACGAGGTCAGGGTGGACCCACATGATTCCTCCTTCAGGTGTAGGGACCGGGACCAAGCCTTTCTCCTGCTGTTGATGAGGTCTGTATTGACCACTCTCAATCTCCTTCGGGACGATATCACTCCCACGGGCATCGGGGTTCGTGTCCCGAAGTGGAGTGCCGACGTCATGTTGGCCGCCCTCTGTTTCTTTTTCTGCTCGCGGTCGGAGTTTTAATACCTCCGCGTCAATTAGGGCTTGAAGGACGTCCTTGAAGATGTAGCAGCTCTTGGTATGAGTGCCCGAGCATCCTATGGTACAGGCAGTAGTTGGGGTTGTCGGTCTTGCCGACTTCTTCTGGGCGCCTATTTTCAGGGAGCTTCAGTCGATTGCTCTTGTTGAGTAATTTGAAGAGTGAGTCGACATGTTCCTCCTTGAAGAAATATTGTTTGTTGGCGCGGGGTTGGCTGGAAGAGCCACCTGCTCTGCCTGGTTGAGGCTTGACGGGAGATTTGGTCTCCGTTGCCAGTTATCCTTCCGTTGGGTTTGGAGGGATGTGTCTGGCGCACGTCTTGTCGACCTTTCTGGTCTGGGCTTGCCTTCTTTCCCGCTCTGACGCGGCGACAATCTCTTCACCTGTTCACCTTGCTGGACTAACTGTTTCCAGGTGCGGCTTTCTGCTACTCCTATTTGAGCCAGGAGTGAGGTTTGAGATTGTGGCGACATGTTTCCACCAGGGTGGCCTGGGTCATGCCGCTTGGACATCGGAGTGCCGTGTTCCGAAATCTTTCTACGAAAGACTTAACGGACTCTCCCTTTCGTTGCTTGGTAGCTAAAAGGGTAGGCATGGTAACCTCCGAATCATCCTCGAAGAAGCGTGTTAGGAACAGCTTCTCCAGGTCGCCCCAGTTCTTGATTGAACCTTCGGGGAGTTTCATAAAACATTCAAAGGCTAAACCTTTCAGGGTGCCAATGATAGACCGTGCCAGGATGGCATCGTTATCTACCACATTCCCAGTTTGGGATTTGAAGTAGTAGATATGCTGGTTGGGCGACCCCTTTCCGTCGAATGCTTGGAGAGTTGGAGCCTTGAATCTAGGAGGGTACAGGACTTCCCACTCGGCCGGATACGGCCGGACCACTCCAGCTTCTTGGAGATCTTTACGACTAGCAGGGCATTGAGTCGTTGCTCCAATAGCTCACTCTTTGATTTTGAGCCTTCTCCGAATCTGGGTTGCTTCCTGCATGTGCTGAAGGTCTGGACACATTCGAAGGAGTGGATCGTCGTGTCCCATCGGAAGGATCATAGGGTGGACTTCCTCCTCTTCCCCTTCTAGCTCTTGGCCTTCTGGGAGGAGATCTTGCCCTCTCGTCAAGCAATTTCTCAGCATATGCTTGAGGTCGTCAATGGTTCTCTGCTGAGAGGAGAGTACTCCATTTGGTGCTTCTGCATCCGGGCCAAGTACTTAGTTGTTTCCTCGGGAGCATTTTGCTGTGTCCTCAGGAGCATCTGCCATGTAGGCGGAAACCTCCTTTCCACCGGAAGAATTCGAAGCCCATGATTCTATCACAACTGAGTGAGAATCATCTTCCCCTGATGCCGCGGGATAGGGCATTGTAGTCAATTGGGTGATGGCTCCAGTCCGGTACGGGTGTGTCGATACACCCCTTCTGGCTCAGAGTCTGACCCCTCTGAATTGACCATAGGTTGTTTTCCCTGCTTCTGCTTGTCATATATGCAGTGAGCTCCGGTACTCATCGTCAGGGAAGGTTCTCCTTCGGTGGGAGCGTCTTCTTTTAGCTGACGGGGGAATCAGGGTCAGCTGTCTAATCAAAGACGCTGGTGAACGCCTGATTCGCAATGGCATCCGAGAGCATCTGGATGAGTTTGTTGACAGCAGCAAGAAGAAGTGGCCTGATTGGCACTTCTTTTCCTTGTCAAATAGTCCCTCAAATCCGTGGGAGGGGGATTAAATAGACTGGCCTCACAATGTCGAAGACGGGAGGCAGTCGTGTGTTGCGCTGTCTGGACGCAAGTCTCAGAAACGCGTGGTCACGCTGTTGCGTTCCGCGCGTCTGGCGTCTCTTTGAGACGAGACGCGGTCCTCGCGTTGCAGTCTGCTGCGTTGGAGCAGAGAGACTTGGGACGTTACGCGCGTCTGGCGTCTCTGTTGAGACGAGACCGCTGTCGTCGCACTGTTGTCCACTGCGTTGGGGCAGAGACACTTGGGACGTCACGCGCGTCTGGCGTCTCTGTTGAGACGAGACGCGGTCGTCGCACTGTTGGGAGATTTCGCGCGTCTGGCGTCTCTGTTGAGACGAGACGCGGTTCTCGCACTGTTGTCCGCTGCGTTGAAGCGAGGGACTTGGAAGATAATGGGCTGCTGGGCCCCACGCCTGGGAACGCGTGCGTCCTGCGTTTGATGAGACGCAGAAACTTTGCTTCGGCGTTTGGTAAGTTGATCTCCAGCAGACTCAACTTGAGGAGTCTCGCGTTTGGGTCGCCAAACGCGGATTTCTCCCCTGGTCGAGGTGCGGGCAAGGCATCATATTGAACGCCGCGTCCAACCCCAGTCAGAGAACCATCGGTTCCAACCGAGTGTTGACGCGCGCGTGCGTCTCTTTGTCGACGCTCGGCATTTTTCGATTGCGTCGTGGAGGAGAGAAGCCAACAACTTCCTGGTTTTTGAAGAACCAGGGCTGTTCACCATGCGGGTCTCTCTGGGAGACGTTGACGCGGGGTTTTCTGCGAGACGCGGGCGTTCTGCAAGACGCGGGCGTCATGCGAGACGCGGGCGTTGTGCGAGACGCGGTCGATCGCAAGCAGCAACAGTTGTGCCGTGGACCACGCGGGCCTTCAGAGAGGCGTTGGCGCGTGGGTTTCTGCGCGTCGCGGTTGATCGCAGCAGAGGCGTTGGATGTTACGCGGGCCTTCGAGGAGGCGTTGACGCGTGAACTGGGCGCGGCACAGAGGGTGACAGCAGCGCCTGGTTAGCCACAGATTGGGCTTCGGGAGGCTGCGTCGTTGAGACCCTGCGGCAGACGCGGGTCTTGGGGCTCTTGGAGCCAAAAGAGAGAAACTCTTCATACTTCGCCTGGTCGAACTCAACGATGAGTGATTCGACCATCTTCCCCTTACGGAGAACGTCATCCTGCACCACGATGTGTTCATCGGTCACGAATGTAGTCCCCAGCGGAGTCGCCATCTCTTGTTCGGTACGGAAGAGAGGTTTTTGCCGTAAAATTTCCTTGAATCAGTTGAAGATTACAACAAAACAATATTCCGACTACAAGGGAGGGAGGATGCTTGGATCTTCCCTTTGTTTAAATCTGGGTTCTTCGTGTGGCGATGGAGAGTGAATCTTGTTCTCCGTTGACCAGATGACCGTCCTGGACCGTCGGGGGTCTTCTCTTCGGCCGGTAGGGGAGTACTCAGCTCCGCTACCAACTCTCAAAGAGGAGGTAGGCGAAGATAGGCTAGTACTCAGTAAGCCTGTTGAAGAATCTCCTCTCTCTCGGTCGTCGACGTCGGGCTTCTCTCTCTCGATGCCTTGATCTTCTCACCCTCTGAATCCAAATCTTCGACCAATCGACCAATCTACAATCGCCAATCGCCCCTTCCTTCATAGCCAACAGGGCTATTTATAGGGGTCTTAGGGGGTGATCGTGCCCCTAAAAATGCGCCTGAACGAGGGCCGTTACCCGCTATACGCGCGGTAACTGACTCCCCACGATCTGGGCAGTTGCAACTGAGACGCGGATTTCAGACTAAACGCGCCTTGGATGCTGAGACGCGGGCTTCAGGCCGGACGCGCCTTGGATGCTGAGACGCGGGCTTCAGGCCGGACGCGCCTTGGATGCTGAGACGCGGGCGTCGAGCCAACACGTCTTGAAGAAGTTAGACGCGGGCTTCAGGCCGACGCGCCTTGATGCTGAGACGCGGGCTTCAGGCCGGACGCGCCTTGATGCTGAGACGCGGGCTTCAGGCCGGACGCGCCTTGATGTTGAGACGCGGGCTTCAGGCCGACGCGCCTTGATGCTGAGACGCGGGCTTCAGGCCGACGCGTCTTGAAGTTGAGACGCGGGCTTCAATCCTTTGCGTATTTGAGACTGCTTCTTTGGTGGCTTGCCTGTTAGTCATTTTTAGACAGCCTACACACCATAAACAGTCAGCTATATAATAATATCCTCACCATCAAATAACAGTAAGATCATCGATCAGATCATCATACACTCTCACTTCTATCAAGGTCAATCGCAGATCTCTAAATTTAAGTAACATATCGAGTATATATATATAAAATCCACCAGACAAGTCAACTCAATTAACATCTATTCCTCACCCTCCAAGTCAACTCAAATCCAGTCCAGTCTACTTGACAAGTCCAAATCTCGTCCTTTTATAAGAATCTCCTATTTTATCAGTTATAGATATCCAATAAAATTTTTATCTAAGTAATTACCAAATAATAATTATAAAGTCAGATAATGCTCCACATAAAATATACATCTAATCACAGTCAGGAACCAATCATCTCAAGATCAATCTAAAAACAGAATAACGTACATCATAACTAGATCCTGATTCGAACGGTAATATCTACACATGAGATGGTAAGACAAATAGCTCAGTAACAGGGTATTGAATCCACTATATATCCATGCACTCTATTAATTCATATTATTCCAGTCTATGTTCCTTCCTAACTCTAAGTCAATCCCCACTCCAATAAAAGTCCACTGATAAATTCAAGCATCAACGGATCTAATAAATCGAATAATGTTATCAATCGATAAAGTGAGTCACCCATATCTCAACACTAATACTAATTCTGCATATATATATATACATATATTATATATACATACAATATATATATACTAATAATATATATATATACATATATAATATATATATATATATATATATATATTATTAATATGTATATTACATATATATATGTATATACATATATATATATATATATGTATATATGTATATATATGTATATATGTATATATTATATATTATATATATTATATATATATATATATATATATATATATATATATATATATATATATATTATATTGTAGGATCTATAAACAAGGCAACACAAACACTAGAGGGGGGGTGAAAAGTGTTTATAACTTTTAAAATAAACTACTTGCAAAAAAGTAAAATTCACAGAAAAAACTCAAAAAATGCAAAACGCAAAGACAAGAGATTTTATCCTGGTTCGGTCCTTGTGACCTACGTCCAGTCCCCCAGCAACCCGCTTGAGATTTTTCTTTTCCTGATTTTGTCACCCCCAAAATCAACTCCTTGCACACCACTTGACAAAAACGCTTTTGTCAAATCTGTACAACTCTTCTTACACCAAGAAGACAACAACTCTTTGAATGAATACAATGAATCTTATAAGCCTTAAATCTGTATGTGATTGTGGACAGGTCTCTTTAGGTGGACTCTCAAATCTTCACAATAGATTAGGAATTGTGTAAAGAATAGAAAGTAGAAGCAAGTTTTCAGAAAAAACAGATTTTGAACAGAGTTTTTTTGGCAGAAACTTGTGTTTTTGAATTGGTGAATTGATCCTAGGACAACATCCCTATTTATAGATGAAATCAGTGGTCAGTTAGGGAAGTTATTAACTCAAATTTGAATTTTAGAACGTTGGATAAAACAGAAATCAATAACTGTTTAACAGTCAGAAACTACTGTTAGTCGACTAGGGTCTGAAGAGTAGTTGATTTGTAGTCAAAAGTGCATTTTTATCATAACATTTACCATCACATTTTCATATTTATTCATTTAATCTGCACAATTATTAATATTTTATTATTTATTGTGTGCAGGCCTCGATTATTATTTTAATAATAATAAAGCTCAATGAAGCCCAAAAGCCCATATTTGAAGCCCAGGTGTAAAAGTGCAAATATCAATTGTCAAAGTGCAATTATGCAAGGGCTAAAGTTGCAATTATTAAAGATGAGGAATGATAGAATTCTACCCAACCCTAAACTCTTGCAGGATGAGCATAAGAGCCAAAGATAAGAAGGAAAGTCGTGATAAAAGATTTGGGATAATTGAGATCAAGGTAACTTGATTACCAAGTTATCTCGAAATCCCAAGATGAAGAGCCAGGATCGAACTTCCAGAAACAAACGCCCAGATGGACGGATCAGGAGAGGCCACGCGCCAAAGCGCGTGGCCAGCAGAGCCAGTATAGCCGCAAAATGCGGCAAGGACCAGGTTTTTCGCGGCAGTTTGATCTCATCTGGCTACCAGATTTCGTGGGCTACTTTATCCGGACTCTTCGCCCCTCTGCACCTATAAATATCCCCTGCAGTGCAACGTACAGAGCGTCCAGCATCCAGCAAAGGGCCAAAAGCTAGGGTTTTTAGGTTTTCTTTCTAGGTTAGATTTTATTTCGTTTTTCTTTTGTAAATTTTGTAACTGAGAGTGGAGGGACCTTTCATGGAGGATGGAGTCTACGCTTGTATTGAGGTGACAGCGGTGTAAGCCCGCTTATCTTCCATTGTTAATGAAATTCACTTGAGGTGTGTTTTTGTTATTATTTTATGTTCTTCTTCTCTTGTTTGTTTCTTTATTTCTCTGTATTCTTGTTTTCTTCATTCGTTTTTTCTCTAATGCCTTGTGAACAATGAGACCCAATGCATTGAGACTACCTAGCCAAAGAGAATCCTTGATGGCTTATGGCGATCAACATCCTATACGCCATACTTGCAAGTCTTCCAAGAAAAGGTAAATCATCGCACGGATCGAAGGTAAGCAGACTAAAGAGGTTTGTACGTGTTAAAGTTTTTCTTTATTTTATTTCTTTTCTTTTTAGATCCATATCTTCCACATCTCTCAAATTCTTTTCTTCCACTTCATTGTAAATACCACCCATTGTAAATACCGCTTTCTTTCTAATTTAACTAATATTTTCTTATTTTCTTTTAATAACTAAAAAAGATAAATTTTTAGAGTAAAACTTACAAACGCTTCCATCGCCAGTCCCTCCCTGAGGATCACGACCCGCATAGCCTTGCTACAGCGGATTCGAATTGAACACTCACACACCTTTAATTCTTAATCTAATATTTCATATTTTGTGTGCAGGTAAAAGTTCAATCAAAATTTTGGCGCCGTTGCCGGGGAGGGACGGTAAGTTTTTCTTTAAATAAAAAAAAAATTTAACTAATTCTTTTATTCTTTTTCTGTCTGCAGGTTTGGAGAACAGAAATACAACAGCAGAATTGGACATATTGCAACTCTAAGCCTCTGCCCTCGAAGGCAGAGCAACAGAGACTACTGGTTTGCCCGCGAAAACGCGGCAATAGCCGCGGATCCGCAGCAACAGTAGAGAACTACTGATCCAAATTTTTGCAGGTTTCTACAAATTGCAAATACCGTTTTCTGCTCTGTTAATTTTGTTCTGTGATAAACCTGTATACTGCTAATTAATTCAACAGTAAATTAATTGTTGTTAAAGTTAAAAATTGATTAGACATTTGCATATTAGACTCGTGTCTTTTCAATTCATTTATTTTTACTGTTGAAGAGTGCTGGAGCAAGGTACGTACGCATTGCATGTAGAATAGGACTCATCTCTTGGTTGATTTTCTGCTTTGAGTGAATCTTATCTACTTATCTTGTACACTTGCACTAATTCATCTTAAGGGCATAACCCATTAACAAGATAAGGTGGGGATTTCATCACCCTTCCTTAACCCAAAAATCATATCCCAAGCACTCACTAACCCAAGCCTAACTTAAAAATTAGTAGACGTTGGCCCTAGGGACATCTCGGACTCAATAGGAGATATCCTAAGGGGGAACAGTGCTGGAAGTTGACTCTTGTCAAATCAGTGTCTAGGAAAGAGATTGAGGGCCGAAAGCCCGAAGATTGGTGGTTATTTAATTAAGGAACGTCTTTGACGGAAAATCTTCCACCACTCTTGCCCTGACCTGGCTGATTAACTTGTGGTCAAAGTCTGCACCCTACCTCCCGTGGACAGTCTAATCAGTTAGGAGTCGTCTAGGTCATAGGTCTACCCTAACTTAGGTTAGAATTTTTCTTTTTTTTGTTTGTTTACTTATTTGTTTTCTTTTTTTTGTTTGTGTTGGTGTGATATGGCATATAAATAATTTTTCCAACTTTAATCCATATTACACACCTACTCTTTTTCGGATATTTTCAACCCGGCATATCATAATTTTGACCAATCTAGTGTGCTGGAATGGCTTATCCGAATGATATAACCCACACCCCCCATCTTATAACTATAATTTGCATAATAATTTCAACTCTTCACAGAGTCAATGGGGATTCAATACCCCTGAGCCATATGGTCAACCACCTGTTCAACCATTATCTTCATACACGTCTTTTCCCACATCACCAATGTTTCAGTCCTCCAATGATCCATTCAATAGGTTAGAAGAAAAAGTAGATCGTTTACAAGAGATAATGAATGATCAAATTTCTAGACTTTCAACATTCTTGAACTTACCAACCAAGTTGATAGGAACCAAGAATCATTCTACCTAGAAGACCTTGATCAAAATTCAATTTCATCACATCAATATGAACTGGACCAATCCAATCCTTGGACAAATTGGCTAGTCTTAATTTCAATGAGATTGAATTAGATTGTGAATGTGAACCCGATCCCCAACTTTGCGATTCAGTTTCCATCTTCGAATCTATGTTGACTCCAGTATCCTTACCCAATTTGGACCAACTTTCTGAGCCAACATTTATTCCTGTACCCATAGATCATGAAATTGAATCACCCATTTTTTATGATCATCATATTGAACTTGACCAATTTCATACTTTTGAAAGTCCCATGGATAAATTGGCAAGTTCTCATTTTTATGATATTGAGCTGAATGAGTATGTGACCTAGACTCTCAAATCTGTGATCAGTTCAAATTCCTGAATCATTGTTGACTCCTGTTTTGTTATCCGACTTAGGTAATATTTTAGAGTCAGTTTTGGTTCCCACACCTATCATTCCTGAACTTGAATCACCAACATTAAGTCACATTCCATTGTGGGAAGATGATTGTGGACTTGAGCTTAAACTTATTGATTTGGACCCACTTCCTGAACTTAGCCCGACTCCTGAGCCCTTACTTGATTTGAGCTTCTTCCCTGAGTCGGTATTCGTTCCCGCACCTATAATGTCCAAGTCATAATTCCATCTTTTCATACTCCATTTTGGGACAAGGAGGTTGACACAATTAACTCTGAAATTTATTATGAATTTGGAATTTGATGGGGTGAAAATTTTAAAAATGATTATACATACATTTTAGTGGGTTATATAAGAAAATTTCTGGTGGGTTCCACCAAATTATATGTTATCTTGATTGGGTAGCAACGCTTGGCCCAATTAGACCACCTCCGGAACCACCACCTTAAGGTTACTTCCCCTTCCCTTGTTCTTTTTCATGCATATATGCATTCATTCATACATTGAGGACAATGCATGAGATAAGTGTGGGGGGTGGGCTTTACTAACATACTAACATAGGTAGACACTAACAAAATTTGCTAATTAAAAAAAAATTTTAAAAAAAATGTTATAAAAGGGACAATATTTTGACTTATCTTTTGAAAGAAATCTAAGTTAGTCTTAAGAATTAGGAAAATCATGATTAGGATTTCTAAAACTTGGTCAAAATAAATAAATTGTTGAATTTTTAGGTATAGGAGGAGAAATTGAATAAGTAGTTAGTCTTGATTTTACCTTAATGAAATTTGCATACCTAATGCATATCTAGGATTCTAAGACAAAGACCCTTGTGCCTCATAAAAAAAAAAATCCTTAAAAAAAAAATTCACCAATTAAGCTGGATACATGTTCCTCAAGAAGCATAAGTATTCACGCCTAAAGGTGAGTAATAAATAAAATAAAGCCCTTAGTTTTGTGGCCTAGTTCACTCGAATTTGAGTCCGCGGGGTGTTTTCTCACCTGGTGCCCTAAAGCCGACCAGTTTGGGAGCCACCGACTTTAAGTTCGCTACATGGGTGGATTAGAAAGCCTAAGAAGACTAAGAAATACAATATATGTAGTAACACATCTAATAATCAATTAGTTAGGTATGAGGGCCTCAAGAAGCCTTGATGCTTATACGAAAGAAAATTAGATGAGTTATACATATTTAAAAAAAAAGAGAGAGAAAAAATATATATGAGAGGCATGAGAGTCCAAGTTAAGGAATTCCTAGTAAAAATTTACAATGATGCAATGATTTTTTGGTAACGAAAAAGACTATATTAGAAGTTCAATTTTGACCCTTACCTAAAATAGATAACAATTTACTTTATAAAAACTAAGTCTAAGAATGAATAAAAATGAGGATCCTAAAAACTTATAGATTACTTAGTCTTTTCAAAAGTATTTCTAATATTTCCTTTTTATGGATTTTGTGGGTGTAATCCGCCGAAAACCCTCATGAGACAACACTCGTCCTCTAGGGTAACCTAGAGGTTTAACGGCTTGTTGCACATGCTAAGTGCAATCGTGATTCCTACGAAAGTGAGTTAGGTTAGATTAACTTTTTCTTTTCTTTGTTTTTACTCGAGGACGAGCAAAAAGATAAGTGTGGGGGTGTGATTGGTAGTCAAAAGTGCATTTTTATCATAACATTTACCATCACATTTTCATATTTATTCATTTAATTCTGCACAATTATTAATATTTATTATTTATTGTGTGCAGGCCTCGAATTATTATTTTAATAATAAATAAAGCTTAATGAAGCCCAAAAGCCCATATTTGAAGCCCAGGTGTAAAAGTGCAAATATCAATTGTCAAAGTGCAATTATGCAAGGGCTAAAGTTGCAATTATTAAAGATGAGGGAAGGATAGAATTCTACCCAGCCCTAAACTCTTGCAGGATGAGCATAAGAGCCAAAGATAAGAAGGAAAGTCGTGATAAAAGATTTGGGATAATTGAGATCAAGGTAACTTGATTACCAAGTTATCTCGAAATCCCAAGATGAAGAGCCAGGATCGAACTTTCAGAAACAAACGCCCAGATGGACGAATCAGGAGAGGCCACGCGCCAAAGCGCGTGGCCAGCAGAGCCAGTATAGCCGCAGAAATGCGGCAAGGACCAGGTTTCTGCGGCAGTTTAATCTCATCTGGCTACCAGATTTCGTGGGCTACTTTATCCGGGACTCTTCGCCCCTCTGCACCTATAAATATCCCCTGCAGTGCAACGTACAGAGCGTCCAGCATCCAGCAAAGGGCCAAAAGCTAGGGTTTTTTAGGTTTTCTTTCTAGGTTAGATTTTATTTTCGTTTTTCTTTTGTAAATTTGTAACTGAGAGTGGAGGAACCTTTCATGGAGGATGGAGTCTACGCTTGTACTGAGGTGACAGCGGTGTAAGCCCGCTTATCTTCCATTGTTAATGAAATTCACTTGAGGTGTGTTTTTGTTATTATTTTATGTTCTTCTTCTCTTGTTTGTTTCTTTATTTCTCTGTATTCTTGTTTTCTTCATTCGTTTTTTCTCTAATGCCTTGTGAACAATGAGACCCAATTGCATTGAGACTACCTAGCCAAAGAAGAATCCTTGATGGCTTATGGCGATCAACATCCTATACGCCATACTTGCAAGTCTTCCAAGAAAAGGTAAATCATCGCACGGATCGAAGGTAAGCAGACTAAAGAGGTTTGTACGTGTTATAAGTTTTTCTTTATTTTATTTCTTTTCTTTTTAGATCCATATCTTCCACATCTCTCAAATTCTTTTCTTCCACTTCATTGTAAATACCACCCATTGTAAATACCGCTTTCTTTCTAATTTAACTAATATTTTCTTATTTTCTTTTAATAACTAAAAAGATAAATTTTTAGAGTAAAACTTACAAACGCTTCCATCGCCAGTCCCTCCCTGAGGATCACGACCCGCATAGCCTTGCTACAGCGGATTCGAATTAAACACTCACACACCTTTAATTCTTAATCTAATATTTCATATTTTGTGTGCAGGTAAAAGTTCAATCAGTAGTCGACTAGAAGAATAATTTTTGCCTAAGTTAGTCGACTAGGATAGGATGCAAGTTGACTATATCAAGACTGATACGGATAACAAGTTTCTAGAAACTGTAATTAGTCGACAAGCAGAAAATGTTGGCCCAAAGGCCTTCCACTCTAGTTTTGATGATGATTAACTCATGTAGTTATGTGTACTAATAATCTTGTGATTTTAGTTTCAGATCATTAATCAAGATATTAGTTGGTGATTAGCTTCAACAAAGATGGTTTGGAAGCTTTCACATGTTGTTTCCAGAGCCCGAGCATCAAGATCATATATAGCACTCGTTGGAGTCAAGCTCGGAGTTTTGGAGTTTTGGATCGAGTCGGCTTGGAGACGGCGCTCTACAAGAAGACCTCGGTACCTAGTTTAGTTTTGTGTTTAGATCCATTTGTAAAGATTAGAATAGTATGATATGCTCAAGTTCACAACACACACACGTTTCATGTTTTAGATTCGGTTTTCGGTTTGATTGGTTTAACCGATCTTGGTTTTCATGAATAGATTAGTATCAAAATAAGTTTACATGTTTTTATGTATATTAGATGTGTTCTATATACATACATGCTTCATCTATTTAAACAAACTTAGTTTGATAGTCTATTTCATGAGTTTGGTGTTTTGGTATTCTTAACAAAACATATTTTTAGAATTAAAGTCAAAAACTATGATATGTATATGTTTCTTGTATATTGGATTTCTATCCATATGAAACATGCCTAAATGTGTTTAAATATCATATTTTTGTATTTGGATGAGTTTTGAAAAAATCAGATTTCCTATTGAAAAATCCAAGTTTTGAAAAATACGGTTTTTGGTTTTCGGCAAAATTTTCATAACACAAAAATGGTTCAAAATATTTGAAATTTGTGTTGAAATTTTTCACACAAGTTTGTATTTCTATGTATAATAAGAAAACTATTTTTGTGAATTTTTAGAGATTTTATGGGAATTTTTAAGACTTTATAAATCCAGTTTTTCAGTCCCAGATTTTGGCTGCCAGGCTCTGGCGGTCGACCGTAACGGTCGACCGGGCCAGGAGCCAGTCAACCGTAGCGGTCGACCGGACGTGCACAAGATTGTGCACGTAGCCGTGTCAGTCGACCGACTGCGAGCAACCCACTCTCGGGTTGCTCCCGGTCGACCGAGCGGTCGACCGGACAGAGAGTGTTGCTCTCTGTTCTGGGGCCAGTCGACCGGGCGGTCGACCGGTAGCTGCCAACGGTCAAAAATCAACCGTTGGCCGGTCGACCAGACGGTCGACCGGTAGGCCATTTCTGACAGTTTTAGCTGCCAACGGCTATATTTTTCTAGGGGCTATAAATACCCCATTAGTGGCCAGTTTTCTCTAAGATTTTAAGAGCTAATTTTTCTTTACTCTCTAGTGTTTTCACAGAAATCAAAAGAAATTTTTGGGCTTTAATTTGCACAATTTATTTGGTGTTTTTTCTAGGGTTTGAAAAATCAAAGAAAAGGGTTTTTGGGAAAAGTGTTTTTGATTCAACTTCTTCATCTTGGTTTCTAGATTTTCCCCAAGATTTTCTTTGACTATTTGATTTCCCTTCCTTTGGTTTTCTCCACACTTGAGCTACATCTACTATCCTATTCTATAGGATCTTTGTGTTTGTGGGAAAAGAGATTGGTTTGTGGTCTTTTGATCACCAAGTTGTAAACCCTAATTATTGCTTGGCTTTGTGCCTTTTCCCTCATTGCGTTGAGGAGGTTGTGCAATTGGGTTGTATCCCTCAAGTTGTGAGGTGATCCTTGTGTAGCTTTGTGCTTATCCCTCTAGTTGTGAGGTGATAGTTTTGTTGGCTTGGTGCTTTGCCTCTAGTGAGAGGTTGTGGTTGTAAAGAGAGGAGTTAGGTACTCCTAGTTATTGTATTGCCCCAAATCCTCGGTGGAGGTTCCCTGTGTGGGAGTCCTGTGTGGACAAGCTAGTGGATTCGAAATCCTTCTGGGTGAAGACGGGGATGTAGAGCTGGGTGCTCGAACCTCGAAACAAATCTTGTTGTTTGCGCTTGATCCATTGACTCTCTCTCTCTCTTTACTTTGTGTATTGTTCATATTGCTATATCATATACTTGCTTGTGTGCTGTTGCAATTAGTTTTAAATTCCACATTTAGTTCTCTAGATCACCTATTCACCCCCCCTCTAGGTGATTTCAGAAATTGTTAGTCGACTATAACATGGGTTACTTGACTAGGGTCTATAGGTAAGTCAACTAATACTGTTATCAAACAATAAACAGAGAGTGGATATATTTTTTGTGGAAGAACTTAGTCGACTATAAAAGTATCAAGTCAATTGGAAGATATGTTAGTCGACTAGACTAAGCTATAAGTCGACTATATGACTATATGTGTGTGTGATCAAGGCTTTTAACAAAAATTCTAAAAATACACAAAAATAGTCAAAATCTTCATATGAGCTTGAGCACCCAGAACTCAGTATATACGCTTGAGATATAGCTCCAATGCATCTGTATCACTTTTGTTATCCATCATCAAAATCTATCAAACTGAAAGTTTCAACATATATATATATATATATATATATATATATTATATATATATATATATATATATATATATATATATATATATATATATATATATGGGAAAAGTGTTCCTAATAGGTCTCCTTAGATTGTAATCTAAGGAGACGGCTTAAAACTCTAACATCCCGATTTTTTTTCACGATCCGACCGCACATTATCATATTCATGTTATAAGATGTGTGCATATAAAAAATCACGTGATTTGAAGTTTGTTTACTCTATTTTCTTTGGGTTCAAACATTAATGATTTTAAACAGTAGAACAAAATGGAACAATTAGATCAATGAGTAAATGAACTTCAAATCACGTGATTTTTTTATATGCGTACATCTTATAACATGAATATGATTATGTGGGTCGGATCGTGAAAAAAAAACAGAATGTTGGAGTTTTAAGCCGTCTCCTTAGATTGTAATCTAAGGAGACCAACTAGGAGCACTTGACCACACACACACACACACATACATATATATATACACACCACACACACACACACACACACACATATATATACACACACATATATATATACACACACATATATATATGGGGTTACTTTACCTCAGCCGACGGCTGAGAGAGTTTCTCAGCCGGCGGTGATGTGGCTGAATATATGCCACATATCGGCCGCAGAGTGTAGGCGTCAAAAAAATTTCGCCTAAACAATCGTGAAACAAATTGACAAAAATACCCCTTTTTTACTTCTAAACTAGCATAAACTCATTCACAAACAAAATTTACCTACAGAATTTTCAGCTGAATATATCTACAGTTATAAAATTCTTAATTCTACTACAGACGAAACATGATATCGTTCAGCACTCCGAAGATAGACGCTGTCTTTTTTCACATGCCTTATGTAACATAATTCTTACCATTTTATAAAGTCTGCGATCATATTCGTAGTCATAGTATAATAAAACTTTCGAACATTGCGACCATCATCACAGAATTAATACAATATAACTTTCAATTTTATATGACGACTGCGGCACTAGTCGCAGTCATAGTATAACAAAAACTTTTTTATATCACGTCTGTGAACCTAGTCACATTCCTTTTTTATATCACATCTGCGACCCTAGTCGCATTCCTTATTCCCATAAAAATAACAGACGAAACATGCTATCGTTCAGCAATGCGACCTCGTTCAGAACAGCGACCAAGGTCGCAATCCTTTTTCAGCACTGCGACCAAAGTAGCAATCTTTTTTCGCATGCCTTGCGTAACAGATTTTTTATAAGTTTACAAAGTAGATTAGCACTGCGACCCTGAGATCAGTTCGCGTATATCACATCTTATAAAAATACTATATTAATTACACTGAATTAAATGAAGTAATTAATATTCTATCTACCGTGATACAACAACAGTCTCGAAAAAAGAGATGCACTAATATTAATCTCGATAAAGGAAAGATGAGCACCATACGTAATCTAAAGATATAGGGAAAACATTCTATAAAAAGTTAATTTGTACTTCACGTAGTAAATCTCTGGAAAAAAGGAACTCTTCGGATTCTCCCGCGATAACTCTTCGATTAAATATTTATTTTTTTTATCACTTCTTCCCATACTCAACCGTCACCTATAACAATTATTATTACTATTCATATTCTTTCACATTCTTTACCTTTATATAGTGCTTGTAACTAATATATTATCTCATATCTAAAAACTATATTTTTGCATTTCCTTTTCAATTTGATTTCAAAAACTTCCAGAAAACAATTCATTCTTGAATCATGTCTTCCCAATCTTCTTCCTCTGAACACTCAGATTTCAACTTCAATCATTCCCCCACCGGTCCTCTTTCTTCAGGGTATTCTAGTGAATCTGATACCAGTCTGGACTTCACTCCTTTTGACTATATCACTACATCAAATAATATTTTAACTGATCCTCCTCTTCATGAGGATGGTGAAGTTTTCATGTGGGTTAGTGAGGAGGAAATTATTCCTCAGCCACTTGACAGAGACATGCTTGATGAAAGCATGTCCTCTGATGCTGGAGGCTCGCTTTCTCGACACGGATCGGAGGAAGAGCTTGATAGAGACGATCCATTCTGGGAGTTTATCGATGCACAAAAAAACCCTCAAAAATAGGAAGATGATGAGGAAATAAGTGATGAACAGGAAGACGAGGAGAATGAAGACGACGAATCTGCTTATGATGGTGATGACGACGAGGATTAGGATTTTCTGATCTTCTGATATTCAACGTTATTTTGTCTTCTGTTGACAGCTTTTAATGCTCTTTTTTGTAAGGTATCTTTCTGACCATATTATGTTATAAATAAAATTTACTTCTATCTGTAAAAAAATCTTTCATATTTTTAAAATACATATAAAGTATGCCATATAGTTATTATTTCTGCATCTTATCTGCGATAATGGTCGCAGTACTCATATAATAATTACATATGAAACTGCGACCATGGTCGCTGTCCAGTCATAAAACAGTTTGATCGTTTGCATTCAATAAAGTTATAAACAGCTGCCATGGTCGTAGTCCAAAATTAAACTATATAAACAGATAATACTGCGAACATGATCGCAATCCTCTCAAATCAGTATATTTCACTGTATATCACAAATTAGAAAACTGCGACTGCTGTTCTTAAACACTGCAACCATAGTCGCAGTCCTACTTCGCATGCAATAAGTAAAAAAATTCGTAGTTTATAGGCGGCTGAGAGAACAGTTACAGTGAAGAGCAAACATATAAAACCATACGTAAACTGCGACTATAGTATCAGTCCTTAGTCACCGTTATTACATCTAACTTAGCAAAAAAAATCATCCAAAAAAATACTGTCATGAGTACTGCGACCATAGTCGCAGTCCTTGATCGCATGCTATATGTAAAAAATAATTTAATAGTTCATAGGCGGCTCAGACAACAGTCACATTGAAGAATAAATATATAAAATAATACATAACGGCGAATATACTATCAGTTATTAGTCACCGTTATTACATTTAACCAAGCAAAAAAAATGTCCACGACTTGCTCTCGTTAAGCACTGCGATCATAGTCGCAGTCCTTGTCCAAATTCAATATGTAAAAAAAATAATAATTATACATTACATGCGAAAAAAAGTAAACTGCGACTATATTAAAAATCAGTAAATTTCAAATCATATAACAAAAAAATTAATAAAGAAGCATTCAAATTAGTTTCGTGATTTGATAAAAATTGGTGGCAGTTTAAAAAAAATAATTTATACATTACATGCGAAAAAAAGTAAACTGCGACTATATTAAAAATCAGTAAATTTCAAATCAGATAACAAAAAAATTTAATAAAGAAGCATTCAAATTAGTTTCGTGATTTGATAAAAATTGGTGGCAGTTTGGCCGCAGTTATAAAAGATAATTGTGACAATATTGACTAACGTCAGAAATATAAAAAAATAATAAACTATACAGATCCACTGTCTTTTACCGCAGGAGTATTTAGTAATTTCAACTGTTTCAATAGGCGGGGCGTCCTTTCTAGTGTGGCTAATAATGTGCCGCATCACCGCAGGCTGAGAGGGTCTCTTAGCCGTCGGCTGATATACATTTTTCTCTATATATATACACACACACACATACACACACACACACATATATATTATACATACATCAACAATATATCAATTTCATTCTCCATCACCAAATCCAACCTCACTTTAATATAGCCCACTGACCCAATCTATCAATGAAGTAATCTCATTAATTATTTCTAATTTTTCAATTAAATTCTCATCTGGCTTTTACTAAAAAGGAGGATCAAGACTAATCTCATCTTCTTAAAATAATTGAATGAATTCTTTAATAGTGTTGGTAACAAAGTAACAATATATCAATAAAACAATATTAGAGCATCGCGATGTAATAATAGTGACCAGCATGAACAAAATAATGCAGAATAATATATACATGCACATGAAACATTAAGATAAAACGCTGCACATGAAACAAACACTCACATAATTATTTAAAAAATAAAAAATACAGTATTATTAACTAGGGATATTACATTCTACCCACCTTATAAATATATCGTCCTCAAAATTTTAAAAAACTAGGGCATGATAACAGAATCAAAATCAAGAGAGAATATACAAGCTTCCACGTCGCTTCTCATTGCATCATGAGTCCACCACGCTTCCGCTACGCGTTCTGATCTCTGCTTTCAGCTTTAAGATGGAGTGGTCAAACTCAGGAGATAAAATCGAGGAAACAGAATCAGCATAGAGAATAAGATTCAAGATGAAATTAAGATTACTCTAGAAGAAGAATTGAAATCAGGAGTATCAACAGATCAAAGAGATGGATATTTAAGGAAAGGCGATCAATTTCAAATAGAGTCAATATCATTGTATGGATAGTATATGCATATTGCAATGTAATTATAGTTTGTTTCAACTTACCGGTATGAATTAGGTCTTCTTGTGAATATCAAAGTCAAAAATCAACATCGCAAGTCAAAAACCTGGTTATGATACTAAGAAAACCCTGTCACGCTCCGCTTCCCAAAATACTCAAAAACAGAGTCACGACGAGAGTCAGCGACGTATATACGCGAGCATACCCCACGTATACACGCTAAACCTAAAGTAACCTGAACAAGCTATACAATCTACTACGATAAATCAATATCACTGCAATATGACATATAAATATATAAATATCTAATACAATGATAGCATATGAATAAAATATGAAATGGTGACTGGATACGATATAGAGAAAATTAAGTAATAACAGGAAAAAAAGCAGGAATACCGATAATCAAGAAGAGAGAAACTCTAGCTTCTCACAACATGTCCGGTCTCATCGAACGCCTGATCAATAAAATAAAACATTCAATATCTGGATATGCAAATTCAGAGTCATTAGAAAGTGAGCCAATGAGTGTGTAAAATAAAAAGGAAAGTACATGTGCATATAACAGGTGTGAGCATATGAAATGAAACTATAAACTGGAAGAAGAATGAAGTAATATGCAAATATAAATAAACAGTAATAAAGACAGTCAGTGATAGAATCAGATATCCAATCAAGTGTCAAGTGTCTATCATATTCTATACATCAAGAAGGTAGAATCAGTCTGTACTAGAGTTAGATGTCCAATCAGGTCAGGTGTATTACGGGCGACTAATATTACATATATGTATTAGACAAAGACAATCAGTTATAGTACATTATTATTTATTATGTCAGCAAACATCAATTGTCATCTGTAGTAGATGCATCCCATACTACGCCTACTACACGTGTCAATCAGGGTCCTAAGTTATTGAAACCAATAGGAAGAGACGTTGTCCATGCTTTAGGTAGGTTCTGTTCATACCGGAACCACGACTCATCACCTGACGCTGAATCCGGCCTGCTAGGTAGTCAATAATAATAACAATATGAACAATACGGGATGTCAGTCATCTCTCGAAACTCTGCAGTAGAACCGTATCTCAGCTGCACAACCTGTATCCTAAGTTCACCCGAAATACAGACGCGGTCTCCTCCATCAATTTTCACAATCCCTGTGTAAGTTGTCTATTTATATTATTATTTAGATCAATCAATATCCATGTTATTTTGATTACTGGGACGATATGGTGATAGTAACAATGTCAATAGTTGTAACAATAACAACAGGGACAATATCATCGTGTAAACAGTAAGACAATGGAACAATGTATGTGTTACGGTCTTACAATATTTTTCAGTAATTTTCAGTAACATGAATATAATAATAAGCTCAGATACTGCTCAATAGATAATCTCATTTAGAACTGACCAACACCCCATCCATCTGCACTATGATACAATAGTAATTGATCCATCAACTTATAGTCCCAATACAAACATCATGAATGTAATGTCATGGTTTAAAATACTGTATTTTTTTTTTTAAGTATTTATTTTATTTAACTGGTTATTTTATTATTATTTGTTAACTTGATTTATAGTACAAATTATTTTAAGATAGTAAATGGTATTTTGGCCTTATATGTATATTTAACATTATTAAGTATTATCATTTTAATTACTAGCTAGCATTTTTTCTATTATTATGTTACCATTATTATTATAGTTGCTATTATTATTAATATTGATATTGTTATTATTCTTATTGTTATTGTATTGTTTTAGTCATTATTATTAATGGTAGTATTTATACTAGTATTATTAGATAATATTTTTAATGTTGATAATTTTATTATTATTACTACTATCTCTTTTTTGATTATTAGTATTTGTTATTCTTATTCTTATTATTATTCATATCTTTTCCTTTTTCCTATCCCGTAACCCATTACCATTGAGATCCTTACCCATTAACCCAAAACGCAATCCCCATAATCCTATCTTAATTCAAATTATTGACCCTAACTACCTAATTCAAATCCTATCTAATCAAATCTTTATCAAACCAAATCATAAATCTTAACTAATCCTAATCTAAATATTATAAAAATCATATCTATCCTAACTTACACAAATCCAAATCTTATTTTCAAAATCATAACCTTAATTAATTCTATCCTAAACTACTAGGTCAAACAGTTTGAACCCGACTAAAATTCTGATTATTAAAATCTCTAATAATTTATAAAAAGTCTAAACTACTTCTTTTTCGACCTCCAAAGAAAAATCATGACCCAACTCTCCCTACCTTCTTCTTTCTTTTCTCCTCAAGCGGAGTACAAATGAAAAGGAATCTTGAAGTGCAGAAATTGAGGAACATATTAGGGGAGATCAAATCCAAGCAAGTAATCAATCTTCTCATAATTTATTTGATATAAATAGTTTATTAAAAATCATGTTTATACCATGACTATTCATGAATTTTTATACATCAAAAACCCAATCATAAAACCAACAAAAATACTTGTGAGAATATACCAACCCATAATTTTAATTTACATAATTTTTTCGAAAATTTTAAAACAAAGTGGAAAAAAAGGATTTCCGCTGGAAATTCTAGGCCAGACTGACCAGGCCTGGCCACAGCCTGGCCTGACCCCACTGGGCCAAGGCCGGCCTAGCCTGAGCTGACACGGGTCAGACCTGGCCTGGACCAGGCAGCAGCACAGGGCCAGGCACTGTGCTACAAAAAAAAGATAATAAAAACTTTCAGATCAGGCCTGGCCCTAGCCTGGGTTGCTGGATGTACAAAAAAAGGAAAAAAAAAGAAGAAAGAAAGGAAGAAAGAAAGAAGAATTGCACGATAAAAATAATTAGCTAAAAATATCAAAAATAGAGAAAAATATAAATAATAGTCTATAATAATTCTACTTTCTATGATAAAATTTGTAGATAAATAGTAACATGAATTAACTCAAATCACCCACTTTAAAGTCATTTTCCCTTAAAGGTAAATTCAGACCCGTTAAGCATTTTAATGGTTTAAAGTCTATTAAAAATCCAACAAAAATTAGAAATTGGTTTAAATTAAATCTATTAAATTCATTAGACTCAGAGAACCATATTCCCAACCCCAAACTAATTAATCAAGATTAAAACTTCTTAAAACTTTCTAGTAAGATATCTTTTAAAAAAATTCTAACAATTTCTATTGAAATGAACTATGTAGATTTATCGGGGTCTTATGATTTTAGTGCTTTGGACTTGAGATCAAGTTCAGGTGAGCATTTTTTTCTCCTTCAGTTAAACAAGAGTTTTGTGATAAATAATTTTATTTTGTTATATAATTACGCTACTAAAACTTTCTGAGATGATATTTGTGAGTATTATTTTTCATATTCACCATTGTCAGAAATGTATATATATATTGCTTGTTTTATTTCATGTGACCATCTGCTTATTATACCAGTATGATTACCCGTTTCAGTTCATGAGGTACCAGTGAGTGTTCACTTTAATTGTATAGCTTACTTGAGTGTCATTCAGTATATTTTTATGTGTTTGTTGTTCGACATTATTGGTTCAGGACTAGTTGTGGTATAACCTTAGACTGTGACTTATTTCGCTCTATAGACTGACCGATCTAGTTCATATTTGAGGACAGATAGCATCACTCATATAGTATTATCGGACAATTATTTGGTGAATTATAACTTGCAAAATAATTACATGTTGATTGATTGGTGAGTCGATGAGGGTTAGATTGTCAGGTATTAGTTTCTTATATATTTAGTGGTATTTGAAGTACTTAGTAGTTCTTAATATTACCTTATTGATATTGAGCATCATATGTATATGGTTGGATCTTAGTATTGTGATATGCGACTTATGTCATTTCATGTGTAACCGTTTCAGATTCAGATTTAGTTGTGATAAATCTTAGAATATAAATTGATTGATCTTGAGATTGATTGGCTCATAATTGAGATTAAAGATTCATATTTTATGTGGAGTTCTTATCAGACTTGATATTCATGTAATTGATGATAAGTTAGATGAGAATTCATTGTATTCTGAGAGTGTATTATATATGAAGTTACCTTATTAAAAGACTGATCTTCTGATACTTGGACTGATATGGACTTAGTTAGAGTTAGAATTGATTGACATAAGGATTGATGTTCGTTTCAGAGGATTTTGATCGGTGTTCTGATGAGATTGATGTAATTGGATATGTAGTTGTGGGTATTCCCTATTTTACCCCTGATTATACTGTTTGAGTATTGATGTCTTGTTGATGTTGATTATCAGACGTAGAGGCATCTTAGAATTCATATTGCTTGAGGAGTGGGCGTAGATTGGGTTGACTAGACTTGGTGGTATGTATATACATAATTTACTTTACTTGGATTTCTGGATCTTGTGTTTGAACTTAATGGAAGTGAGAGTGTATGATGGTCTTAATTAAGATTGGATAGTGATGATTGGTTGGATATAGATGAGTATTTTTTTATATATTGGGACTTGGATATATCGATGACTTTGAGGACCTGAATTGATTAAATATTTTGCCCGGATTATTATATTCATGCCACTAAGCCATTACTTATTCTGAGTATCATGATTTACCTGAAGAACTTGACTGATTATACATGACATTTACCTGATAACTATATTGTCCATATTACCATAATTGCTGGAAAAATATTGTATATGGTAATAACACCCTCATGTTATACTTGTTACACGTCCTGTTATATTGGTATCATGTTCACTGACATTATATATCGTGTTATATCGGTACCCTGATTGCATATGTTGACGTCGTTACCGTGGCTATCACTGAGTTATCCCAGTAATCTAAGTAACATGCACATTAAATAATCTTGCCAAACTAATAACATGACATTAAACAACTTACACTGGGATTGGGAAAATTGATGGAGGAGACAACGTCTATATTTTGGATGGATCTAGGATATAAGTTGTACAGGAGAAAGAGTGTTCCACTCTAGGGTTTCCGGGGGATGACTGACACCCCATCCTATTCTTGTTCCTGTTATACATGTTATACATGTTCCTGACTACCTTGTGGTAGGGCCTAGTTCAACGGCAGGAGTCTGGGCCGTGGTCCCGGGTATGTACGGGACCCACCTAAAGCATGTACAATGTCTCCAACCAATCAGTTTCAATAACTTAGGATCTCGATTGACACGTGTGATAGGCATGGTATAGGATGCGTCTATTACAGGTGGCAATTGATGTTCCCTGACATAATAAATTATAATATACTAAAACTGATTGTCTTTGCTTGATACATGTATGTATGTTGGACATCCGATGTTACACCTGACCTAATTGGACATCTGACTCTAATACTGACTGACTCTACTCGCTTGACATATAGATCGTGATAGACGCCTAATTGAATCCTGACTGGACACATACTCTACTGTGTGCTATCTACATTACTGTTTGTTTACTTTATTCATGCCATTTCTTATTCCAGTATATATTTTTTTATCTGCTCACATATTATATGCACATGCCCTTTTCAGTTTATTCTTATACATTCACTAGGAGTTCTGACTCCTTAGATTTGCATATTCAGATCCGTGGCTATTTGTTGCTGATCAGGTATTTGGAGAGGATCGCATGCATCTTGAAAAGCTGGAGTCCCGCTCTTCTTAATTATCGATATTCTTGCTCTTTTGTTCATGTTATTTCCTGATTCTATCTATATCGCGTCCAGTTGTCATTTCTTTCTTTTATTCATTTGCTTTCATTGTGTTAGATATTTATTTATCATAGTAGATTTTATAACTTGTTCAGGTTACTTTAGACTTGGTGTGTATGTGTGCGGTATTTTTCTCGCGTATATATGTCGGCGACTTTTGTCGCGACTCTATTTCTACGTATTTTGGGAAGCGGGACGTGACAGGATTTTCTTGGTATAAGAGCCAAGTTCGACATAAACATAGAACCTAGATATTATCGATAACTTGAAACAAGTTATATTGACATTGCAATATACATATAGGATTCACACAATGATGTTAAGTCCTCTTGGGAATTAAGTGTCTCTTCTTTGAAAATCCATCACTTGATTCTTTTGATATTCTTGTTCCAATCTACTTCCAGAGTGACCTGAAATTTTTTCTTTGATTCCTATTTTTCATATCAATTCTATTTTTCTAATTTTTATCTCTTGAAACTGGTCACTCCATGTTGAAGCTGGTAGCAGAGATCAGAGTGCGCAGCGGAAGCTGATGGACCCATGATATGCTAAGAAACGACGTGGAAGCTTGTTTGTTTTCTCCCTTAATTTTGATTCTTTTATATCTTCCTATTTTATGAAAATTTTGAGGATGAAATTTTTATAAGATGGTAGAATGTAACATTCTCGTCTAAAATACTATATTTTTTTATTTTTTTAAAGTATTTATTTTATTTTACTGGTTATTTTATTATTATTTGTTAACTTGATTTATAGTACAAATTATTTTAAGATAGTAAATGATATTTTGACTTTATATGTATATTTAGCATTATTAAGTATTATCATTTTAATTACTAACTAGCATTTTTCCCATTACTATGTTACTATTATTATTATTGTAGTTGCTATTAGTGTTAATATTGCTATTGTTATTATTCTTATTGTTATTGTATTATTTTAGTCATTATTATTAATGGTAGTATTTTTATCTAGTATTATTAGATAATATTTTTAATGTTGATAATTTTATTATTATTATTATTACTACTACTACTATCTCTTTTTTTATTATTAGTATTTGTTATTGTTATTATTATTCATACATTTTCCTTTTTCCTAGCCTATAACCCATTACCAATGAGATCCTTACCCATTAACCCAAACCCAATTCCCATAATCCTATCTTAATTCAAATCCTAGATCCTAACTATCTAATCCAAATCCTATCTAATCAAATCTTTATTCTAACTAACCAAATCATAAATCTTAACTAATCCTAATCTAAATACTAACAAAAATCATATCTATCCTAACTTACACAAATTCAAATCTTATTTTCAAAATCATAACATTAATTAATATTATTCTAAATTACTAAGTCAAGCAGTTTGAACCCAACTGAAATTCTGATTATTAAGATCCCTAATAATCTATAAAAAGCCTAAACTACTACTTCTTCTACCTCTAAAGAAAAATCATGACCCAACTCTCCCCACCTCTTACTTTTTTTTCTTCTCAAGTAGAGGACAAATGAAAAAGAATCTCGAAGTGCAGAATTTGAGGAACATGTTAGGTGAGATCAAATCCAAGTAAGTAATCTATCTTCTCACAATTTATTTGATATAAATAGTTTATTAAAAATCATGTTTATATCATGACTAATTCATGAATTTTTATACATCAAAAACCCAACCATAAAACCAACAATAATACATGTGAGAATATACCAACCCATAATTTTAATTTACAAATTTTTTTAAAATTTAAAAACAAAGGGGAAAAAAAGGATTTCAGCTGGAAATCCCAGGCCAGACCAACCAGGCGTAGCCTTGTTGGCCTGGCCTGGACCAGGCAGCAGCATAGGGTCAGGCCCTGTGCTACAAAAAAAAAGATAATAAAAATTCCCGGACCAGGCATGGGCCTAGCCTGAGTATGGGTTGCTGGATGTACAAAAAAAAGGAAAAAAAAAAGAAGAAAAAAAGGAAGAAAGATAGAAGAATTGCACAATATAATAATTAGCTAAAATATCAAAAAAATAGAGAAAAATATAAACAATAGTCTACAATAATTCTACTTTTTATGATAAAAATTTTAGACAAATAGCAACATGAATTAACTCAAATTACCCACTTTAAAACCATTTTTTCTTAATGGTAAATTCAGATCGTTAAGCATTTTAATGGTTCAAATTCTATTAAAAATTGAACAAAAATTAGAAATTGGTTTAAATTAAACCTATTAAATTCATTAGACTTAGAGAATCATATTTCCAACCCCAAACTAATTAATCAAGATTAAAGTCCTTAAAACTTCCAAGTAAGACATCTTTTAAAAAATTCTAACAATTTCTATTAAAATGAACTACGTAGATTTATCGGGGTTTTATGATTTCAGTGCTTTGGATTTGGGATCAAGTTCAGGTGAGTGTTCTTTTTCTCCTTCAGTTAAATAAGGATTTAAAATGATTTTATTTTGTTATGTAATTACGCTACTAAAACTTTCTGAGATGATATTTGTTAGTATTATTTTTCTCATTCACCATTGTCAGAAATATATATATGTGTTGCTTGTTTTATTTCATGTGACCATCTGTCTTATTATACTAGTATAATTACCCGCATCATTTTATGAGGTATTAGTGAATGTTCACTTTGATTATATAGTTTACTTGAGTGTCATTCAGTATCTTTACATGTGCTAGTTGTTCGACATTATTGCTCAGGACTAGTTGTTGTATAACCTTGGACTGTGACTTATTTCAATCAATAGATTGACTGATCTAGCTCATATTTGAGGACAGATAGCATCATTCATGTGTAGTATTTATCGGACAATTATTTGGTGAATTAAACTTGAAAAATAATTACATGTTGATTGATTGGTGAGTCGATGAGGGCAAGATTTTCAGGTATTAGTTTCTTATATGTTTAGTGGTATTTGGAGTACTTGGTAGTTCTTGATGTTATCTTATTGATATTGAGCAACATATGTATATGGTTGGATCTTAGTGTTGTGACATGGGACTTATGTCATTTCATGTGTAACCGTTTCAGATTTAGATTTAGTTGTGATAAATCTTAAAATATAAATTAATTGATCTTGAGGTTGATTGGCTCATGATTGAGATTAAAGATTCATATTTTATGTGGAGTCCTTATCAGACTTGATATTCATGTACTTGATGATAAATTGAAAAGGATTCATTGTATTCTGAATATATGAAGTTACCTTATTAAAAGACTGATCTTCTGATACTTGAACTGATATGGACTTAGTTAGAGTTAGAATTGATTGACATGAGGATTGGTATTCATTTCAGAGGATTTTGATCGGTGTTCTAATGAGATTGACGTAGTTGGATCCATAGTTGTGGGTATTCCCTATTTTACCCCTGATTATACTGTTTGAATATTGATGTCTTGTTGATGTTGATTATCAGACGTAGAGGTATCTTAAATTCCATATAACTTGAGGAGTAGGCGTAGATTGGGTTGACTTGACCTTGTGGCATTTATATGCATAATTGATGAGTTACTTGGATTTCTGGATCTTGTGTTTGAACTTAATGGAAGTGAGAGTGTATGATGGTCTTAATTAAGATTGGATAGTGATAATTGGTTGGATATAGATGAGTATTTTTTTATATATTGAGACTTGGATATATCGATGACTTTGAGGATCTGAGTTGATTAAATATTTTGCCCGGATTATTCTGTTCATGCCACCAGGTCATTACTTATTCTGAATGTCATGATTTACCTAAAAAACTTGACTGATTATACATGGCATTTACCTGATAACTGTATTGTCCATGTTACTATAATTGCTGCAAAAATATTGTATGCAGTAATAACACCCTCATGTTATACTTGTTACGTGTCATGTTATACCGGTATCCTGTTCACTGACATTATATATCATGTTATACCGTATTTTGATTACACATTTTGACGTCGTTATCGTGGCTATCACTGAGTTGTCGCAGTAATCTAAGTAACATGCAATTAAATAATCTTGATAAACTAATAACATGACATTAAACAACTTATACTGGGATTGAAAAAATTGATGGAGGAGACAACGTCTGTATTTTGGGTGAACCTAGGATATAGGTTGCGCAGCCGAAAGAGGGTCTCACTGCAGGGTTCCCGGGGTGACTGACACCCTGTCCTGTTCTTGTTCTCGATATACATGTTCCTGACTACCTTGCGGTGGGCCTGGTTCAGCTCCAAGAGTCTGGGCCGTGGTCCCGGGTATGTACGGGACCCACCTAAAGCATAGACAATATCTCCAACCGATCAACTTTAATAACTTAGAACCTCGATTGACACGTGTAATAGGCGTAGTATGGGATGCGTCTATTATAGGTGGTAATTGGTGTTCATTGACATAATAAATAATAATATACTAAAACTGATTGTCTTTGCCTGATACATGTATGTATGTTGGACATCCGATGTTACACCTGACCTGATTGGACATCTGACTCTAATACTAACTGACTCTACTCGCCTTACATATAGATCGTGATAGACACCTGATTGAATGCCTGACTAGACACATACTCTACTGTGTGCTATTCACATTACTGTTTATTTACTTTATTCATATCATTTCTTATTCCAGTATATATTTTCTTTATCTGCTCACATGTTATATGCACGTGCACTTTCTAGTTTATTCTTATACATTCACTAGGAGTTCTGACTCCCTAGATTTGCATATCCAGATCCGTGGCTATTTATTGTGGATCAGGTATTTGAAGAGGATCACATGCATCTTGAGAAGTTAGAGTCCCGCTTTTCTTAATTATTACTATTACTGCTCTTTTGTTCATGTTATTTCTTGATTTTATCTATATCGCATCCAGTTGCCATTTCTTTCTTTTATTCATCTGCTATCATTGTATTAGATATTTATATGTTATATTATAGTGATATTAATTTATCATAGTTGTCACGCCCCGCTTCCCAAAATACGCGAAAACGGAGTCGCGACGAGAGTCGGCGACGTATATACGTAAGGAAAATACCTCACGTATATACGCTAAGCCTAAATTAACCTGAACAAGCTATAAATCAGAACTATAATAATCATCGATCACTGCAATAATACATATAAGACTACACAGGATCTGAAATGAATGAGGAATAGAATAACAGGCTAAATGTGATGTACAAGAATCAAGGAATAATAGCAGGAAAAAGAAAATGCAAGAGTACCAGAATCAAAGGGAGAGTGGATCCAGCTCCTCGCAAAGCGTACAGTCTCAACGAACACCTGCACAATAGAAACAATCGTCCAATATCTGGACGTGCAAATCCAGGGTCGTCAGAACGCGACCATGGTGAGTGTGTGTGTAAAGGGGAAAGAGCTCGTGCATGAGAAACAGTGCATACATAATAATAATAGATAACTGAAAGCACAAAATAATATGATAAACACCAAATAACAACATGTATGTAGAACAAGGCAGCTAACATAACTGTAAACAACAACTGACGTTATGGTGTGTAACCTAGCATGTCACTAGTTTGTTATACAATCCGGTCATGGTTATAGTTATATGTCTATCACAGTGATATAAATGTACAGTCAGGTGATCAATGTCAGTCACAATACATTATAACAGTTTATTATCATTTATTATGTCAGCGAACACCAATTGCCACCTATAATAGACGCATCCCATACTACGCCTACTACATGTGTCAATCAGCGTCCTAAGTTATTGAAACTGATTGGTTGAAGACATTGTCTATGCTTTAGGTGGGTCCCGTACATACCCGGGACCACGGCCTCAGTTTCCTGGCGCTAAACCAGGCCGTACCGCTAGGTACTCAGTAACAGTAACAGTAACAGTAATCTCACTATGAAACAGTGGAACATTAACAGTACAGATGGGATGTCAGTCATCCCCCAGGAACCCTGCAGTGGAACCCTCAGTCGGCTGCGCAACCTGTATCCTAGGTCCACCCAAAATACAGACGCTGTCTCCTCCATCAATTTCCCCAATCCCGGTGTAAGTTGTCAATTACTTTATTATTCATTCAATTCAGTTAAATCAGTCAATGTCAATATTATCTAGAACACTGGGACGATATGGTGACAGTAACAATAACAGTACAGTAACAGTCAATCAGTAATCGTATACACAGTAAACAATATCAGTAACGGTGAATGGTAACAATAACCGTGTATACGATGAACAATAAAACTGTACCGTGGTTACGGTCAAACAATCATTTCCCAGTAACTTTCGATAACATGAATCAATACAACAATAAAACTCGATAATACTCAATAGCCGTCTCATCTAGAACCGGTCAATATCTCATATGCATGTATTGCATATAACAATATCCGTTCTCCGTAGTCATCATGAACCTACCCTCAATAGTCATCCTGACCGTCAAATCTCAATCTATGTCAAAGTAATCCTGTACAGTAATCCACAAGTTTAATAAATCAATAACCTGTTCTCTCATTATATCAGTCTAATCTGATCTTTATGTCATCAGTATATTCACTTCTCAATAACCGAAATAGTCAATGCTCTGATACATCTATTCAGATCTCCACACTCTAGTCTGATCAAAGTCATCACCCCTCCATACTAAAGAGATATCATTAACTATTCCATCAACTTATATTCCCAATACTATCCTTGCAAATCATTAAGTATCAGTCCGTATCAGTAATCTAGCACAATAAATCACCATCTGAATATATCAATAATCAGTCTCTCCCTGTCAATCTACTCTGATCCTCAAGTCACCAATAACAGAGATCAACAGTAAAAGTTATCAAACTTTGCATATAGTTTATTACTGATATCAATGCATTCACCCTCACAGTAATTATATTTCTATCACTAGGTAACAACAATAAATGACAGTCTATTAGTATTCTTGAAATCAACTAACATAACGGATATTGAGATCACAAGTAAATAATGGATACATCCTCAAAATCAGATTCTTCCAACTATAATCAAGATCATATTACATATCTATATCAAGGGTAAGCTACACACACAATACATAATGACAATCTAACAAGATTAACTCCTCTATAAACTGATCAAGATCCAATATAAATATATCATAAGTCAACTCCAACTCTAACTAAGTCATTGCCAGTCCAAGTATCAGTAAATCAATATATTGGTAAAGCAATGTCATATCTAATACTTTCCCGATATCCACTGAAATTCTAATTAAATACACATATGCTCCTTCATGTAATATCTACAATAATAATCCAAACACCCATATAATCAACATAGGATTCCAACATAATTGTTAACACATGCATATCATTTCCTATGCATTCAACATGTAATGTAGAAGGGGGTGACAACTCATATCCGTGCTTAATAATTTCTACACATAATCATGTAAAACATATGCACTACACAACAAATTACACCACATACACAAACATGTCTATGATCAATAAATTAATTAAAGAGAGAGAAAGAGAGAGAGAGAGACACTCACTATAGAAGAACCTCCTTTTTGGATTTCTTGGATACCAAATTCATGTTCAGTATCAACCAAAGGAGAATCCTGATGACTTGAGAGCTCAGTTTCCTCAAAAAAACCAAATCCATTGTCGGATCATCTGCCTGAAAAGAGTCTCCTCTAGCAATTTCTTCAAGACCAAGTTCACCTATACCTACATCAGAATTCATAATCCCTTCAACTCCCCCTTCGATTTTTTTTTTGAGTCACCTGCAAGAAAGGAGCCACCTTTTTCAGTTTGGGGCTGAAAATTCATCAAACTCTTCTCCAAAAACTCAATTTCTTTAATACCCAATTCATTTTTTTTTTGGCATGAAACTTGGTGGAATCAAGAGCAAAGAAATCAGAATGAATGATCTTCTCCAAGGCAACCGAGTTGGCATCAGAATCTGAGAGGAGTTCCCAGTCTTGCAAGTCTGTGGGATCTTCCATCACAAAGGGAATTGGTCTTCAAAATTGAAAGAAACGAAGCCAGCAAGAGAGATGCGAGAAGGAACAGAGAGGGTTTTGTCGGGGAAGAGGAAGTTACGCTCCACCATGAAGAAGAGATTGCCGAGGTGCTCGGCCATGGGGAAACTTGGCCGGCCAAGAAAAGGAGGCGGCTTGGGGCTGATCGGGGCTGGCCGGCGAGGCGCTGATCTGCCGGATCTCGCCGAAGAGGGGCTGGATCAGGGGAGGCGTTGCTGCGGTGGAGGCGCACGGCTGCGGGGGATGGCCTGGCTGTGCGCGCTCGGCAAGGGGGAAAGCAGCGGTCTGGACGTTGGGCTGCCGGCTGTGGATGGGGGTGCGGCTATGGGAGAGATTAGGATGGGATTTTATTAAGGTTAGATTAAAGGGTTAGGATTATATAAATAGGATGGGTTTTGGATTAAGGGTTGCGGGTTTGCTCCTAATGGGTAAGTGGGTCTGGATCCAATTAGGTTAAGTATTGGGTCTTGGTTTGAGGGTAATACTAGATTAGGTTTCGGGTATGATCCAATAGGTATGGGTAGGATTAGATAATGGGTATGGATTCAATCCGGTAAATAGGAAATAGGGTGAGAGGCTAAACGAGGAGAACACCACCACCACCAAGATTAGTATCAATGCAAATATTAAAAATAAACAAGTAATACCAATCACAAATAATGATCATAATAAAAGGACAGTAATAATAATGGAGGTAACCACTAATAGTATCAACAACCAATAGAAATAAATTAATAATTACAATTGGCAAAAGAAATATTAATGATAAATAATGGTAAACATAAAACCAAATGACCAGTTACTATTTCAAAAATAATTTTCCATGCTTAATAATAATAATCTCTGAAAATAATAAATTAACTTGATTAAATAAAAATACTCAGTAATTCAAAATAAATACTTGAAGAAAAATAAAAATACAGTAGTTTAGATTAGGGATATTACATTCTACCCACCTTAATAAAAATTTCGTCCTCGAAATTCAAATAAGGTAGGGAATGGTAAAAGAATCCCAAAATCCAAGAATAAGACAAACAAACTTCATGTCGTTACTCTGCACATCGTAAATCCACCACGCTTCCGCTGCGCACTCTGATCTCTGCTACCAGCTTCAACATGGAGTAACCGATCTCAAGAGATAGAATCAGGAGAAATGAATGGGAAGGAAGGATGAAATCAAGATGGACATTCAAATCACTCTAATTGAAGTGTTGGAATCATGAATATCGACAGATCAAGAACGGAATTCCAAAGGGAGGACGATCAAATTCCAAATGGAGTCAATATTATCACGTGAATAGTATATGTATATTGCAGTGTCAACATAACTGTCTCAGGTTACAGGTAGGAACTAGGTTCTCTCTTATGTCGAACCTAGGCTCTGATACCAAAGAAAACCCTGTCACGCCCCGCTTCCCAAAATACGCGGAAACGGAGTCGCGACGAGAGTCGGCGACGTATATACGCAAGGAAAATACCTCACGTATATACGCTAAGCCTAAATTAACCTGAACAAGCTATAAATCAGAACTATAATAATCATCGATCACTGCAATAATACATATAAGACTACACAAGATCTGAAATGAATGAGGAATAGAATAACAGGCTAAATGTGATGTACAAGAATCAAGGAATAATAGCAGGAAAAAGAAAATGCAAGAGTACCAGAATCAAAGGGAGAGTGGATCCAGCTCCTCGCAAAGCGTACAGTCTCAACGAACACCTGCACAATAGAAACAATCGTCCAATATCTGGACGTGCAAATCCAGGGTCGTCAGAACGCGACCATGGTGAGTGTGTGTATAAAGGGGAAAGAGCTCGTGCATGAGAAACAGTGCATACATAATAATAACAGATAACTGAAAGCACAAAATAATATGATAAACACCGAATAACAACATGTATGTAGAACAAGGCAGCTAACATAACTGTAAACAACAACTGACGTTATGGTGTGTAACCTAGCATGTCACTAGTTTGTTATACAATCCGGTCATGGTTATAGTTATATGTCTATCACAGTGATATAAATGTACAGTCAGGTGATCAATGTCAGTCACAATACATTATAACAGTTTATTATCATTTATTATGTCAGCGAACACCAATTGCCACCTGTAATAGACGCATCCCATACTACGCCTACTATATGTGTCAATCAGCGTCCTAAGTTATTGAAACTGATTGGTTGGAGACATTGTCTATGCTTTAGGTGGGTCCCGTACATACCCGGGACCACGGCCTCAGTTTCCTGGCGCTGAACCAGGCCGTACTGCTAGGTACTCAGTAACAGTAACAGTAACAGTAATCTCACTGTGAAAACAGTGGAACAGTAACAGTACAGATGGGATGTCAGTCATCCCCCAGGAACCCTGCAGTGGAACCCTCAGTCGGCTGCGCAACCTGTATCCTAGGTCCACCCAAAATACAGACGCTGTCTCCTCCATCAATTTCTCCAATCTCGGTGTAAGTTGTCAATTACTTTATTATTCATTCAATTCAGTTAAATCAGTCAATGTCAATATTATCTAGAACACTGGGACGATATGGTGACAGTAACAATAACAGTACAGTAACAGTCAATCAGTAATCGTATACACAGTAAACAATATCAGAACGGTGAACGGTAACAATAACCGTGTATACGATGAACAATAAAACTGTACCGTGGTTACGGTCAAACAATCATTTCCCAGTAACTTTCGATAACATGAATCAATACAACAATAAAACTCGATAATACTCAATAGCCGTCTCATCTAGAACCGTCAATATCTCATATGCATGTATTGCATATAACAATATCCGTTCTCCGTAGTCATCATGAACCTACCCTCAATAGTCATCCTGACCGTCAAATCTCAATCTATGTCAAAGTAATCCTGTACAGTAATCCACAAGTTTAATAAATCAATAACCTGTTCTCTCATTATATCAGTCTAATCTGATCTTTATGTCATCAGTATATTCACATCTCAATAACCGAAATAGTCAATGCTCTGATACATCTATTCAGATCTCCACACTCTAGTCTGATCAAAGTCATCACCCCTCCATACTAAAGAGATATCATTAACTATTCCATCAACTTATATTCCCAATACTATCCTTGCAAATCATTAAGTATCAGTCCGTATCAGTAATCTAGTACAATAAATCACCATCTGAATATATCAATAATCAGTCTCTCCCTGTCAATCTACTCTGATCCTCAAGTCACCAATAACAGAGATCAACAGTAAAAGTTATCAAACTTTGCATATAGTTTATTACTGATATCAATGCATTCACCCTCACAGTAATTATATTTCTATCACTAGGTAACAACAATAAATGACAGTCTATTAGTATTCTCGAAATCAACTAACATAACGGATATTGAGATCACAAGTAAATAATGGATACATCCTCAAAATCAGATTCTTCCAACTATAATCAAGATCATATTACATATCTATATCAAGGGTAAGCTACACACACAATACATAATGACAATCTAACAAGATTAACTCCTCTATAAACTGATCAAGATCCAATATAAATATATCATAAGTCAACTCCAACTCTAAGTCATTGCCAGTCCAAGTATCAGTAAATCAATATATTGGTAAAGCAATGTCATATCTAATACTTTCCCGATATCCACTGGAATTCTAATTAAATACACATATGCTCCTTCATGTAATATCTACAATAATAATCCAAACACCCATATAATCAACATAGGATTCCAACATAATTGTTAACACATGCATATCATTTCCTATGCATTCAACATGTAATGTAGAAGGGGGTGACAACTCATATCCGTGCTTAATAATTTCTACACATAATCATGTAAAACATGTGCACTACACAACAAATTACACCACATACACAAACATGTCTATGATCAATAAATTAATTAAAGAGAGAGAGAGAGAGAGACACTCACTATAGAAGAACCTCCTTTTTGGATTTCTTGGATACCAAATTCATGTTCAGTATAAACCAAAGGAGAATCCTGATGACTTGAGAGCTCAGTTTCCTCAAAAAAACCAAATCCATTGTCGGATCATCTGCCTGAAAAGAGTCTCCTCTAGCAATTTCTTCAAGACCAAGTTCACCTATACCTGCATCAGAATTCATAATCCCTTCAACTCCCCCTTCGATTTTTTTTTTGAGTCACCTGCAAGAAAGGAGCCACCTTTTTCAGTTTGGGGCTGAAAATTCAACAAACTCTTCTCCAAAAACTCAATTTCTTTAATACCCAGTTCATTTTTTTTTTGGCATGAAACTTGGTGGAATCAAGAGCAAAGAAATCAGAATGAATGATCTCCTTCAAGGCAACCGAGTTGGCATCAGAATCTGAGAGGAGTTCCCAGTCTTGCAAGTCTGTGGGATCTTCCATCACAAAGGGAATTGGTCTTCAAAATTGAAAGAAACGAAGCCAGCAAGAGAGATGCGAGAAGGAACAGAGAGGGTTTTGTCGGGGAAGAGGAAGTTACGCTCCACCATGAAGAAGAGATTGCCGAGGTGCTCGGCCATGGGGAAACTTGGCCGGCCAAGAAAAGGAGGCGGCTTGGGGCTGATCGGGGCTGGCCGGCGAGGCGCTGATCTGCCGGATCTCGCCGAAGAGGGGCTGGATCAGAGGAGGCGCTGCTGCGGTGGAGGCGCACGGCTGCGGGGGGTGGCCTGGCTGTGCGCGCTTGGCAAGGGGGGAAAGCAGCGGTCTGGACGTTGGGCTGCCGGCTGTGGATAGGGGTGCGACTATGGGAGAGATTAGGATGGGATTTTATTAGGGTTAGATTAAAGGGTTAGGATTATATAAATAGGATGGGTTTTGGATTAAGGGTTGCGGGTTTGCTCCTAATGGGTAAGTGGGTTTGGATCCAATTAGGTTAAGTATTGGGTCTTGGTTTGAGGGTAATACTAGATTAGGTTTCGGGTATGATCCAATAGGTATGGGTAGGATTAGATAATGGGTATGGATTCAATCCGGTAAATAGGAAATAGGGTGAGAGGCTAAACGAGGAGAACACCACCACCACCAAGATTAGCATCAATGCAAATATTAAAATAAACAAGTAATACCAATCACAAATAATGATCATAATAAAAGGACAGTAATAATAATGGAGGTAACCACTAATAGTATCAACAACCAATAGAAATAAATTAATAATTACAATTGGCAAAAGAAATATTAATGATAAATAATGGTAAACATAAAACCAAATTACCAGTTACTATTTCAAAAATAATTTTCCATACTTAATAATAATAATCTCTGAAAATAATAAATTAACTTGATTAAATAAAAATACTCAGTAATTCAAAATAAATACTTGAAGAAAAATAAAAATACAGTAGTTTAGATTAGGGATATTACAATAATAGATTTTATAACTTGTTCAGGTTATTTTAGGCTTAGCGTGTATGCGTGGGGTATTTTTCTCGCGTATATACGTCACCGACTCTCGTCACGACTTCGTTTCCATGTAGTTTGGAAAGCGAGACATGACAGAGAACCTCAAGTATCACATCATGACAAAGTATATGATACAGTAAACCACCGTCTCAGTGAATCAATAATCAGTTATCTCGTTCATATCAATCTACTCAAGTCCTTTATATTATCAGCATATCCATCTCCTAGTCACCAATATATTAAAGTCTCACATAAACAGGCAGCTACATTTAATCTTATTCTCACCATCGAATAACAGTAAGATCATCGATCAAGATCGTACACTCTCACTTCTATCAAGGTCAATCACAAGATCTCTAAACTCAAATAACATATCAAATATATATATATATATATATATATATATATATATATATATATATATATATATATATATATATATATATAAATCCATCAGGTCAAGTCAACTCAATCAACGCCTATTCCTCAACCTCCAAGTCAACTCAAATCCAGTCCAGTCTACTTGACAAGTCCAAGATGTCGTCCTTTTAATAAGAATATCCTATTTTATCAGTTACAAATATCCAATAGAATTCTTATCTAAGTAATCACCAAATAAATGATTATCAAGTTTGATAAATACTTCACATAAAATATACATCTAATCACAATCACGAACCAATCATCTAAAGATCAATCCCAAAGACAGAATAACGTACATCATAACTAGAACCGAATCTGAAACGGTTATATCTACACATGAGATGGCAGGGCAAGAATATTTTAGTAACAGGGTATTGAATCTATTATATATCCATGCACTCTATGAATTCATATTATTCCAATATATGCTCCTTCCTAATTCTAAGTCAATCTCCACTCCAATAAGAGTCCATTGATAAATTCAAGCATCAATGGATCTAATAAATTAAATAATTTTACCAATCGATAAAGTGAGTCACAACATCTCAGCACTAAGATACTAATTTTGCATATATAAATACACACGCACGCACATCAACAATATATCAATTTCATTCTCCATCACCAAATCTAACCTCACTCTAATATAGCCCACTACCCAATCTATCAATGAAGCAATCTCATTAATTATTCCTTAACTTTACAATTAAATTCTCATCTGGTTATTACTAATAAGGAGGATCAAGATTAATACTCATCTTCCTAGAATAATGGAACGAGTCGATAATAGTGTTGGTAACAGAGTAACGATATATCAATAAAATAATATCAGATCATCACGATGTAACAATAGTGACTGGCATGAACAGAATAATACGGAATAATATATATGTGTGCATGAAATATTAAGATAAAACTCTAAAATTGAAATAGACCAATAAAGAAACACTTACATAATTACTTAGAAAAATAAAAAAATATAATATTATTAACTAGAAATATTATATTTTTAATTTACAAATGGAGTAGAACTTTTAAAAACTGATTTCACAATATTTCTTAGGATCATATTTTCTACTTGATTGTAAACATATATTGCATTATTCTTTATTACATTTTCACATTTATCATGTAATAAATCTGCTAAATTTCTTATCTTAAATATCTATTTTGCAAAAGATAATCATGTGGATAAAGAGGATAAAATCAAATAAATATCAGTTAAATTCAGATTTAACTAGATCTATTTGGTTAGAGGAGGATGATCCCAAATCCAATTAGTTAAATTCAGTTTTTGGTGAATCAAGTGGTTAAATCTAAAAATCAACCGAGAATAACGTCAAATACAGAGTCCAAATCCAAAGGGATAAATGGATAGAGAGAAGATCAAACGGATGAGATGAAGCAATTTTGACTCAGATTCTGACTGGATACATTTTAGTATTTGAATCATAACTTTCGGTACCGAACTTTAAATCTAATGATTCAAGATGATCCAGAAAGAAGACTTAAAGGGCTACAACTCTTCAGTTGATCACTATTTTGAATTCTATCATTTGATAATTTATATTCAGCAATTAACACGCTAACAAATTGTAGATCAGACTGAATATCCACATCAAATCAAGTTTGGAGATAAGGGGAGGATTCAAATTCAAAAATATCCAGCTTTCCTATCTTCATACTCCTTTAACCTCTGCATTTCTCTTATACATACCTGCAATCTTAAAGGCAAAGGGGGACGACCAAGCAGAGAGTAGAATTTAGGCTAATTTGTAGTTTGTAACTTAGATTTTTTATTTTCTTTCATGTAGTTTTTATTTTCTTTATGTAACTGAGAGGAGAGGAGACTTTCATGGAGGAATGAGAGCAAGCTTGTACTGAAGGTGACACCGGTGTAAGTGATCTTTTCTTCCATTGTTATTTGAATCGAATTGAAGTTTCTTTTTCTTCTTTACTCTTGTTTTCGTTTACTTCCCTCTTCTGTGTTTGTGGATCCAAATGAAACCGATAGCCTCGAAGTTGTCTTGCCCTTGCAAGTGCCGTTGATGGCTTATGGTGATGGATATCCATTTCTATGGTAGTGTAGCTTGCCCCTTCAATTCATAGTGTAATACGGGAATGGGGAAGATCCTATTTGTCATATTTCGCTCGCCTTCAAATAAAGGTACATCGTTGATACGGGTCAAGGTAAGCAGGCGCCAAAGAAGTAAGTAAGTTTTTTATGTGTTAACTTTCTTTTCTTTTAATTTTAGTGTAAATTACCAACACCCAAATCTTTCAAATTTCTTTCACTCTTTTTTATTTCTTTGTACATATCCACTTTCATTTTCTCCACCTTATCTATCTATCACTTTCTTTCTAACTTAACTTTAACTTATTTTTCATTTTCTTTTTAGAACAAAAGAAGAACTTTAACCATGCTTTATAGCATAAAAGAGAACTTACTAAAAAGCTTCCATCACTAGTCCCTCCTTGTGGATCACGACCCGCATAGCCACTTGCTATTGCAGTAGTTTTGAGAACTTGCACATTATATTCTTAAAGTTCTGAAATTCTGTATTTTTGTGTAGGTTAAAACTTCAATTACTACTTTAGTGCATTTTTGGAGATTTTTCTGAATTTATCAAATTAAATCAGATTTGGTGTCGGCCAGTATCACAGTTTATTTCAGAATTTTTAATTTTAAACTGGGATTAAATTTCTTGAAAATGATTCATATTGTTCCTCGGAGCGACATTTTCTACCTCTGAGAATTTTTGGGGATTTTTCTGGATTTCTAGAATTTCATCGCATTATATTATTATTAAATTAATTGAGCTTTTACTCTTTTGGGTTTCCCTCTCTTTTTCTCTTTCTTGGTCTCGCCACATGGCACAAGCCCATCCCCATAACAAATATCTCTTCCCTTTCTCTTCCCTGATTCTCTCCCTCTTTATCCTCTCCACCCTCTCTTTCTCTCCACTCTCTCCCCCTCTTTACGTGGAGCCACCCTGGCCAGCGTCGTCGCGCTGCTCGACTCTGGCGACCCCCTTCCCCAGCGCTGGCAAGCCCCCCACGACAGATGTCCCTCTTCCCTCTCTCTTCCTTTTATCCTCTCTCTATTTTCTTTCTTTCTCTTTTCTTTCCCTTTTCTCTCTCTGATCTGGGCCTTCTCTGGCCAAAATATTGCTTGAGGCTCCCCAGGCGCCGGTGATGGCCTCCTCTTCTCATTGTTCTCTCTCTTTCCCTTTCTTCTCTTTCCCCTTCTTCTCTCTCTCATCTAGTTTCCTTCTCTCTTTCTCTCTCTAACCTGTGGCCACGGTGACCCCGCCACCGCGCCCCCGGCCAGCTCCTCTCCCCTCTCTTTGATCTCTCTCCTCTCTCTCTAGATCTTGAAGGATCACCTAGAGGGGGGTGAATAGGTGATGGCTAATCTAATGGTCACTTAATGCCAAATAGTGCGGAATTAAAAACTATTATGACCTAATTAAAACTATTTACTCTAAACACACGTATAACACAAGAGTGTTGCCAAATTTCCCGTGAAGGGCTCTAGACAAACTCCTCTAGATTCCCCTAGATAAGGGTTGAGGTGCCGCGTTGGCTCTCTGGGTTGAATACAAGTGTTAGCAAATAATCCCAAGCATATATCAATTAAGCATACAATATATCAAGCATGTAAAGATAAGACAAGTAATAGCATGCAAGATATAAACAAAAGACAAAGAGAGAGGGAGAGAGAGCAATCGCAAACACAAGGGATTTGTTTCGAGGTTCGAGCACACTTGCTCTACATCCCTCCTTCGACACACGAAGGATTTCCACTATAATCGATCCCACCGGATCACTCGGTGCCGCAACACCTACAACTCTCAGACTCCCTAGTCCGTACACACCGCAAGCCCACCGGCTCGCCGAGGCCGCACCTCAAACAAAGAGTTCACACACAAACTCTAAACACCCGCGAACGCACTCGTCCGCCTCCTCAAATAAACAAGAAAGAAGTCTTTGGTGATCACAACACTTTGATCACCTAAAAACAATCTCACTACAACACTCCTATAGGATGAATAGCAATGGATAGCTCAAGTGTATGTGTGAGAAAACAAGGATAAGATGTTGGCCCAAAGGCCCATCACTCTAGTTTTGATGATGATCAACTCATGTAGTTATGTTTACTAATGATCTTGTGTTTAATTAGTGACAGATTTATGATCAAGATCTTAGTAGGTGCATAGCTTCAACAAAGGATATGAAGTCAAGTTTTTGGAGCAAGTACGGTATTTGGACCAAGTCAAGAAGATGAGAAGGCTTCAAGTGAAGACTTCAAGAAGATCAAGACTTGTGTCTAGATATAAGATTTTATTTTTTAGATAAAATGTAAAGGATAGAATAGTTGGTGGATTGCTCAAGTATATATCACACACACACTCTTGATTTAGTTGTCTTTTCATAAAAGAATTTTCAGTTTAGAAAAGACTTTCATTTTGGAAAAATACATTTTGATTTTTTGTGTTTTCTTATATATATGTTTTAAACCAAAACCATATCTAGAGCTTAATGCCAAAAACATAGATATTTCATCTTAATTGTGTAGTGGATCATATCCATACACACTATGCTTTAATGAATTCAAAATATCTTGTTTTTGTATCATGAAGAAGTTTGGAAAACAAGTTTTTTTTGAAAATACTAGTTTTCATTTAAGCCAATATTTCCAACTTACAAAATAGTCCAAATCTTTTATAACATGCCTTGATTTTGTGCAAGCATGTTTGTTTATCAAAGTATACTGGTAAAACTATTTTTATAGATTTTTATGTATTTTATGGGATTTTTATGTGAGCCAAAAGACCAAGTTTTAATCCCAGATTTTCTGTTCCAGGCTTCAGCCAAGTCGACTAGTCGACCTACCAAGTCGACTAAGGCTGAAGTCGGTCGATCGGCTCGGTCGACCGACGTGCACAGACGTGCACGCCTTGACCTGGCAGATGTCCGGTCAACCGCCCCAGTCGACCGGAACTGAGAGCAGTGCTCTCTGTTTATTTCGGTCGGCCGGACGGTCGGCCGGAGGCTCCAACGGTCGGATTTTTGACCGTTGGCGGTCGACCGGCCGGTCGACCGGCAGGCCTGACAGACCCCAACGGCTAGTTTTTCTTAGCCTATAAATTTGGGGGTTTGGTCATTGTTTTGCCATAAGATTTTTGGAGACTTTTAGAGCCAGTTTTTCCTACTCTTTTCAGAGGTTTTTCTCCACAAAATTTAGAGCCAATACTTCCAATTAAAAGGAGAGTTTTTATCAAGAGTTTAAAAGAGATTCTTTGAGTTTTCCTCCACCATCTCTTTCCTTATTTTTCTCACAAACACTTGAGCAACCCATTTATTCATTCTATAGGAGTGTTTTTGTGAGAGGATTTTAGGTGATCAAGACTTGTGATCACCAAAGTTCTACTTTGTTCTTTGAGAAGGCGGACGGTTGTGTTCGCATTGTTTCGGGTCCTAGTGTGGACTCGGTTGTTTCGGGTTCGGGTGCGAACTCTTGTTTGAGGTGCGGCCTTGGCGAGCCGGTTGGCTTGCGTGTGTACGGGACTAGAGAGTCCGAGGGATTGTAGGTGTTGCGGCACCAAGGAGAGATCCATTGGGATCGTACATAGTGGAAATCCTTCGTGTGTCGAAGGCGGGGATGTAGAGCAAGTGTGCTTGAACCTGGAAACAAATCCTTTGTGTTTGCGATTGCTCACTCTCTCTCTCTTTGTCTCTTGTTTATATCTTGCATACTTTTATTGTGCTCATCTTTATATGCTTGATATACTATTGTGCTTAATTGTTATACTTGCTTGGGATTATTTGCAAACACTTGTATTTAATCAAGAGAGCCAACGCGGCACCTCAACCCTTATCAAGGGGAATCTAGAGGAGTTTGTCCAGAGCCCTTCACGGGGAATTCGGCAACACTCTTGTGTTATACGTGGTGTTTAGTGTAAAAGTTTAGTTTAGGTCATAATAGTTTATACTTCCGTATTATTTGGCATTAAGTGACCATTAGATTAGCCATCACCTATTCACCCCCCCTCTAGGTGAACTTACAATTGGTATCAGAGCTTGGTACTTTGATTTGGGTCTAACAACCTAGAGTTAAAGATCCTCATTTTTTTAGGCTAATCACAATATTTTGTACACACACCATGGACTTCATGTCACCACCCACCTTTGACATTCTTAACATCCAAATTTGGAAGGTTAAGATGTCTTTGTACCTCAAGGCCCTAGGCATTCATGTTTATCTTGCCACTACTAATAATGCATATTGTTTAGATGGTAAGAATTTTGAGGTGCAAAAGCCCTTCATGCTTTAAAGTCTACCCTAAATGATGATTATTTATCTAGGGTTTCTAATATTGATTCGGCTTTTGTAGCTTGGAACATCATCACCTCCCTTGGCAAAAAAGATCTATATTATGCCGGGAGCGATTCGGACGTTAGAAGCAATAACTCCAATAAGTGCTATATGGTCCAATGGGATAATCCCCTTAAGGTAACTACCGAATCCGAGGATGAGGATAATAACATGTCATATGATGAGCTATCTACTTTTTGTCAACTATTGCTTGAGAAATATGACATGATTAAAAAGGAAAATAAAAATTTGAAAAAGAATTTTGATCGCATGCATAAGGAAAATGATTCATTTAGAAGTAGCATTGCATGCTTAGAAAAAGAAAATAAAGATTTAAAAAATGAGAATGTTTCCTTGTATTCAAAATTGAATGATTTGTGTGAAGGAAATAATACTTTGAAAAATGAAATGATTTTGGTGGAAAAACAAAAGGAAGTTGTTTTTCAAGAAAATAAATCTTTGAAAAGAAAATTGTTGAAAAAGAAAAAGATTTTGTTTCTAAAAAGAACAAGAAAAATGATTCTATATCTCACCATGCTTTACATGCCACCACTAGTGAGATTAATGTTTTGAAAAACAAAATGGATTGTTTGAGTTCAACTTTGAACTCTTGTGCATTTAACCATACTAGATTGGAGTCTATGTTTTCAAAGAAACAAGCTCCACATGTTCATGCACATCATAATCATGCATTTGCTTATGTTGCACAACACGATCACAAACATTTACATAAGCATGCTAAGGTGTACACATGTACACATTGTGGCCGCAAAGGCCATTTAGCAAAATTTTGTTATGACAAGTTGCATCATTTTAATTTTGCTAATAATAAGAATTTTTGGGTTCCTTACAAGACTAACCCAAAGGACCCAAGAAAATATGGGTACCAAAATCCTCACCTTTTGTATTTGATGTAGGTGAGGGCTCTCACACGACGTGAAAGGGATGGTGCCTTGATGGTGGGTGCATTTGAACTAAAAGGACACATACTTGGAGCACCGCTATCAAGGAGGTTTTGGTGGGAAAGACCACCATGCTTGGAGTTTTGGAGTTGGTAACAATCTCTAAACTCCTACTTTTTATGTACATGCTTTTTACTTATATCATATTCATAGCATGTTCATGTTTTGTGTTCTTATGTGCTTCATGTGGTAAAAACATGCTTAGATGTAGTTTTTATCAAAACTTGTATTATTCATGTACAAATAGTGAGCTACATTTGTTTTATATATGATTGCACTTCATGCTCATTTGTACCCACTATATGCACATGTATAAGCTAGTTTTGATGATTTCCTCATTTACACTTGTTTTGCCAATTTTCTTGTTTTTACTTCATGTATATGCATTTTTATTCAAATCTAATAAATATACATGTATATCCTTTTTGAGTCTCTTGCCTTCATGCAAACACCTTTAATAGACTCTTTTATGTTTGAGATATGTATGTGTATTGTTAGTGTTGGATAAATCATACATATACCATGAAGATTAGTGTTTTAATAAAAAATGATTTTTCATTATTAAAATGTGACTTATGATCTTTTTGAGCGTAAATGACTATTTTCATAAAAATGCTATTTACATGATCTTTTAACACTCACATCTTCATTTATTATTTCATGACTTAGTTTCATGATCATTTTGAGCTTTATAGTCCATGAGTGATTAAATCTTTATGTACTTAGTTATGTTTTATGAAAAACATATGATTTGATGTATTTGAAGGATTTTTAACTAGTTGTTCAAAAATTATTTTATACTAGTTATTTATTCTTCAATTAGTCTATAAGTTATACACATGATTCCATTTTTAACCCATTGGATAAATTCTTTTGTATTCTCAAGATTTGATGCTTCATGATTTGAATATTAGTTTAAATGTTAGTTTTTGTCAACACTAGGATTTATACCTGTACATATTATGGGCCACAAATAAATCTATATATGTTGGGTTTGATTGCTTATTTGTGCCTATTTGGTGTGCTAGTATAGCCTAGCTTTGATGATCCTTACATTTTTAAACTTGTATTCCCATTTTGGATTTGTGTTATGATCATGTGCTTTTATTTCATGTATATGTTTATTTTGCCAAACTTTAAGATATACATGTATACCTCTTGAGTCATTTGCCTTTCATGCAAATCTATATATATGAACTCAATTGTGTTTAGGGATATGTATGTATACTTCTTATGTTGTCAAAACATACATATACCTTGAAATATAATTTTTTAATAAAAAATATTGTGGTGATTTTTTTTATGTTTTTCAAAATTTATGATAATTCTCACATTGTCTTATTTAAAGGAATATTGAGCAACATTGCCTTTTTCATGTGATTTACACATATGTCATGAAAAATTTTTTATTTTATTCCTTGATTGAAGGATTCCGTACTAGTTTTCAAACATCTTCATTTAACTAGTTCGAGTTCTTCATGTGGTAGATTATATGATGTATACACTTAAGCTTATTTTTCTATTGGTATCATTGGATATTTTCAATTGGTATCAATATGAACTTCTTTTGTATATACTCATATTTTGTTTTCCCATATATGTATGTATCAATTTCATTTGGTATGCTCATTTTTCATACATATATATGAGTTATTTGTGCTTAAGTTAAAATTGTTTTACATGTTTAAAGCACAAAGTTGTTTATGATAAGAAAATAAATATTTGAAGAAAAATTCTCAAGATTTGTTTTATTAAGAAAATTCAAAATTTTGTTTTATAAGAAAAATTCAAAATTTTTGATTTGTTTTGCCTATATGCAAGGAGAGCTTAACATCTCTTCTACATATAGATTCATGTTGAGTGTATTGTATATTGAGGAGCTTGACAACTCTTCTTTATGTGGTACACGTGTGTAGGGGGAGCTTCACATCTCCTCTTATGCATTACATATTATACGTTATGTGAATTAGGGTTTATCATCCCTCTTTCATGTAATGTATATGTGTAGGGAAGTTACTTAACCGTCTTCCTCTTCATGAATGTATATCGCATATAACTTGTTATAGATATGTTTGATTTGACCCCTTATTGATCTCTTTGTTTTTGACAAAAAGGGGGAGAAAAATTTGATGATTTTGTTTTTACTTTAACCCCTTTGTTGATGATTGACAAAAGGGGGAGAAGTATTTGAGATATATGCATGCTTTTGGTTAAAGGATTTATGTTTATGCATATATGTTTTGTTGTGCAAAGAGGAGAAAAAGATTTTGTGATTTTGTTTTATGCTTGATTAGCATGTTTACTCTTACATTTGCATACATGTTTATATGCCTCATTGCATATTTATTTGTTTATGTGGTATGCATGAGTTAAGGGGGAGCTTCTTTGAAGCTTTACTTTAATCCATGCATATATAACTTCATGAGTTTTGTCATCATCAAAAAGGGGGAGATTGTTGGCCCAAAGGCCCATCACTCTAGTTTTGATGATGATCAACTCATGTAGTTATGTTTACTAATGATCTTGTGTTTAATTAATAACAGATTTATGATCAAGATCTTAGTAGGTGCATAGCTTCAACAAAGGATTTGAAGTCAAGTTTTTGGAGCTAGCACGGTGTTTGGACCAAGTAAAGAAGATGAGAAGGCTTCAAGTGAAGACTTCAAGAAGATCAAGACTTGTGTCTAGATATAAGATTTTATTTTTAGATAAAATGTAAAGGTAGAATAGTTGGTGGATTGCTCAAGTATATATCACACACACACTCTTGATTTAGTTGTCTTTTCATAAAAGAATTTTCAGTTTAGAAAAGACTTTCATTTTGGAAAAATACATTTTGGTTTTTGGTGTTTTCTTATATACATGTTTTAAACCAAAACCATATCTAGAGCTTAATATCAAAAACATAGATATTTCATCTTAATAGTGTAGTAGATCATATCCATACACACTATGCTTTAATGAATTCAAAATATCTTGTTTTTGTATCATGAAGAAATTTGGAAAACAAGTTTTTTTTGGAAATACTAGTTTTCATTTAAGCCAATATTTCCAACTTACAAAAATAGTCCAAATCTTTTATAACATGCCTTGATTTTGTGCAAGCATGTTTGTTTATCAAAGTATACTGGTAAAACTATTTTTGTAGATTTTTATGTATTTTATGGGATTTTTATGTGAGCCAAAAGACCAAGTTTTAATCCCAGATTTTCTGTTCCAGGCTTCAGCCAAGTCGACTAGTCGACCTACCAAGTCGACTAGGGCTAAAGTCGGTCGACTTGCTCGGTCGACCGACGTGCACAGACGTGCACGCCTTGACCTGGCAGATGTCCGGTCGACCGCCCCAGTCGACCGGAACTGAGAGCAGTGCTCTCTGTTTATTTCGGCCGGAGGCTCCAACGGTCGGATTTTTGACCGTTGGCGGTCGACCGGCCGGTCGACCGGCAGGCCTGACAGACCCCAACGGCTAGTTTTTCTTAGCCTATAAATTTGGGGGTTTGGTCATTGTTTTGCCATAAGATTTTTGGAGACTTTTAGAGCCAGTTTTTCCTACTCTTTTCAGAGGTTTTTCTCCATAAAATTTAGAGCCAATACTTCCAATTAAAAGGAGAGTTTTTATCAAGAGTTTAAAAGAGATTCTTTGAGTTTTCCTCCACCATCTCTTTCCTTGTTTTTCTCACAAACACTTGAGCAACCCATTGAGCTATTCATTCTATAGGAGTGTTTTTGTGAGAGGATTTTAGGTGATCAAGAGTTGTGATCACCAAAGTTCTACTTTGTTCTTTGAGAAGGCGGACGGTTGTGTTCGCATTGTTTCGGGTCCTAGTGTGGACTCGGTTGTTTCGGGTTCGGGTGCGAACTCTTGTTTGAGGTGCGGCCTCGGCGAGCCGGTGGGCTTGCGTGTGTACGGGACTAGAGAGTCCGAGGGATTGTAGGTGTTGCGGCACCAAGGAGAGATCCATTGGGATCGTGCATAGTGGAAATCCTTCGTGTGTCGAAGGCGGGGATGTAGAGCAAGTGTGCTTGAACCTGGAAACAAATCCTTTGTGTTTGCGATTGCTCACTCTCTCTCTCTTTGTCTCTTGTTTATATCTTGCATACTTTTATTGTGCTCATCTTTATATGCTTGATATATTATTGTGCTTAATTGTTATACTTGCTTGGGATTGTTTGCTAACACTTGTATTTAACCAAGAGAGCCGACGCGGCACCTTAACCCTTATCAAGGGGAATCTAGAGGAGTTTGTCCAGAGCCCTTCACGGGGAATTCGGCAACACTCTTGTGTTATACGTGGTGTTTAGTGTAAAAGTTTAGTTTAGGTCATAATAGTTTATACTTCCGCATTATTTGGCATTAAGTGACCATTAGATTAGCCATCACCTATTCACCCCCCCCTCTAGGTGAACTTACATGAGAATGGTGGAGGAAAACTCAAGAAATCTCTTTTAAACACTCTTGATAAAACTGTCCTTTTGATTGGAAATATTTGCTTTAAAACAAGTGGAGAAAACCTCTTAAAAGAGTTGGGAAAACTGGTGAAAAATCCACTTGAAAATCTTGTTGAAAACAGCCCCCAAATGGCCCAATTTATAGGGCTCCAAAAACTAGCCGTTGGAGGCCTGACAGAACTGTCGGTCGACCGCCCGGTCACCAGCCAACGGTCATATTTCAGACCGTTGAGCCATCGGTCGACCGGTCGGTCGACCGAGGCCAGGATACAGAGAGCAAATCTCTCTGTCCGGTCGGCCGCCCGGTCGGCCGGGGCCTTTCCAGAGAGCAGAGCTCTCTGGACGGTCGACCGGGTCGGTCGACCGGCCTCCTGCCAGAACTGGCGTGCACGTCTGTGCACGTCGGTCGACCGTGACGGTCGGCTGACTTCAAGTGGCGGTCGACCGTCCCGGTCGACCGGCTGAAGCCAGTACAGAAATGTAAAGGGATTTAAAACTTGGTCTTTTTGATTGAAATAAAATCCCATAAAATCATGAAAAATCTACAAAAATAGTCTTACCAATATACTTTGATAAACAAACATGCTTGCACAAAATCAAGGCATGTTACAAATGATTTGGACTATTTTTTGTAATATGGAAAAATTGGCTCAAATGAAAACAGTATTTTTCCAAACATGGATTTTCAAAACTTCTCTTTTTCAAAACTTTTCCAAATACAAAAATAAGATATTTAAACTCATTTGAAGCATAGAGTGTATGGATATGATCCACTACACAAACATGGTGAAATATCTATGTTTTTGACATTAATCTCTAAACATGATTTTGGTTAAAACATAATACTTGAATACCAAAAATCAAACATGTATTTTCTAAAATAGAAAATCTTTTGTAAAAACAAAACTATCAAGAGTGTGTGTGTATATGTGTACTTGAGCAATCCACCAACTATTGTATCCTTTACATTTTAACTAAAAACAAAATCTTCTAAAACAAACCTAGACACAACTCTTCATCTTCTTGAAGTCTTCACTTGAAGCCTTCACATCTTCTTGACTTGGTCCAAACACGATCCAATGGCTCTTAGATCAAACCGTGCTAGCTCCAAAACTTGACTTTAAATCCTTTGTTAAAACTATGCACCTACTAAGATCTTGATCATAAATCTGTCACTAATTAAACACAAGATCATTAGTACTATAACTACATGAGTTGATCATCATCAAAACTAGAGTGATGGGCCTTCGGGCCAACAATCTCCCCCGTTTTGATGATGACAAAACTCATGAAGTTATATATGCATGGATTAAAGTAAAGCTCCAAAGAAGCTCCCCCTTAACTCATGCATAACAAACAAACAAAAATATGCAATGTATGCTCATAAACATGTATGCAAATGAAGCAGTAAACAATCAAGCATAAAACAAAATCACAAAATCTTTTTCTCCTATTTGCAAAACAAAACATATATGCATAAACACAAATACTACTCCCCCTTAAGCAAGGAAAACAAATACTTCTCCCCCTTAAGTAAGGAAAACATGCATATATCTCAAATACTTCTCCCCTTTTTTGTCAATCATCAACAAAGGGGTTAAAGTAAAATAAAATCATCAAAATTTTCTCCCCCTTTTTGTCTGAAACAAAGAACCAAAGAAGGGGCAAACCAAATCAATCAAGAAAGGTTATATGCGATATACATTCATGAAGAGGAAGACGGTAAAGTAACTTCCCTACACATATACATTACATGAAAGAGGGATGACAAGCCCTAATTCACATAACGTATAATATGTAATGCATAAGAGGAGATGTGAAGCTCCCCCTACACACGTGTACCACATAAAGAAGAGTTGTCAAGCTCCTCAATATACAATACACTCAACATGAATCTATATGTAGAAGAGATGTTAAGCTCTCCTTGCATATAGGCAATACAAATCAAAACATTTTTTTAATTTTTCTTTATTAAAACAAATTTTGAGATATCAAATAAACATAATTTTTTAATTTTGATACCAATTTTAAAACATAATGCATAAGCTTAAAAAATTTGAAGTAAGCTTAGCATAAACAAAGTTTGTGCTTTTAAACATGTAAATCGATTTTAACTTAAACACAAAAACAAAATATATATATGTGTATGAAAAATGAGTATACCAATTGAAATTGTTACATACATATATAAGAAAACAAAATATGAGTATATACAAAAATAGAGTCAAATTGATACCAATTGAAATGATTCAATGATACCAATTGAAACAATAATAGGATCATGTGTATATCTCATAAAACATTGAAGAATAAATAACTAGTTAAATTAATTTTTGAAAAATTAGTTAAAGATCCTTCAAAAACATGAAACCAAATCATATGTTTTTCATGAATCATACCAAATACACAAGAGATGGCACTCAAAATCGATTAAGCTCATAAAAGTGTTCATGAAACAAAGTCATGACAAAACAAATGAAGTATGAGTGTTCAATAATCATGTAAATAGCATTTTCATGAAAATAGTCAATAAGCTCAAAAAGAACATGAATCTTTTATTTTTATTAAACAAAACATAAAAATTCATTTTTCATTAAAACAAAACAAACTTCTAGGTATATGTATGATTTATCTAAATCTAACAATATGCATACATATCCCAAACATAAAACGAGTCTATTAATAGAATTTGCATGAAGGCAAGAGACTCAAAAAGGATATACATGTATATTTATTAGATTTGAATAAAAATGCATATACATGAAGTAAAACATGAAAATTGGCAAAACAGGTATAAATGAAAGAATCATCAAAACTAGCCTATATATGTGCATATAGTGGGTACAAATGAGCATGAAGTGCAAACATATATGAATCAATTTGTTCTCACTATTTGTACATGTATAAATACAAGTTTTGATAAAAACTACATTTAAACTAGTTTACCACATGAAGCACAAAACCTAAAACATGAACATGCTAAAATTATGATATGAATAAAAAGTATGTAAACAAAATAAGAGTTTAGAAATAGCTACCAACTAAAGAACTATGTTCCAAAACTCCAAACATGGTGGTTGACCCACCAAACCTCCTTGATAGCGATGCATCTATATATGTGTCCATCAAGTCCATGTGCATCCACCATCAAGGCACCATCCCTCTCACGTCGTATGAGAGCCCTCACCTACATCAAAAACACAAGGTGGGGGTTTTGGTACCCATTTTCTTTTGGGTCCTTGGGGGTTAGCTTTGTAAGGCACCCAAACATTTTTATTAGCAAAATTTAAAGCATTTATCTTATCAAAACAAAATTTTGCTAAATGGCCTTTGCGGCCACAATGTGTACACTTGTACACCTTAGGATGCTTATGTGTATGTGTATGATCGTGGCGTGCAACATAAGCATATGCATGATGATGATGTGCATGAGAATGTGGAGCTTGTTTTTTTGAAAATAAAGACTCCAATCTAGAATGATTAAATGCACATGTGCTCAAAGTAGAGCTCAAACAATCAATTTTCTTTTTCAAAAATTAACTTCATTTTGATCAATAGAGTTGGCGACATATAAAGCATGATCAAAAATCTTTTTCTTTTAGAAACCTTTTCTTTTTCTTTTTCAAAATTTTTCTTTTCAAAGAGTTGTTTTCTTGAAAAGCAACTTCCTTTTGTTTTTCCACCAAAATAATTTCATTTTTCAAATTAGTGTTTCCTTCACAAAGATCATTCAATTTTGAAAGTAAGGAAACATTCCCATTTTTCAAAACTTCATTTTCTTTTTCTAAACATGCAATATTATTTTTAAAAGAATCATTTTCTTTTTGCATGCAAACAAAATCCTTTTTCAAATTTTTATTTTCCTTTTTAATCATGTCATATTTTTCAAGGAGTAGTTGACAAAATGAAGTAAGCTCATCATATGACATGTCTTCATCATCTGACTCGAATTCGGTGTTTACCTCAAGGGGTTATCCCCTTGGACCATATAGCACTTGTTGGAGGTGTTGCTTCCAACGTACGAATCGCTCCCGGCATAATATAGATCCTTTTCGCCAAGGGAGGTGATGATGTTCTATGCTACAAAAGCCGAATCAATGTTAGAAACCCTAAATAAATAATAATCATTTAGGGTTGATTTTAAAGCATGAATGGCCTTTGCATTAGCCTCAAAATGTTTGTCATTTAAACAATATGCATCATTAGTTGTGGCAAGATAAACATGAATGCCTAGGACCTTGAGGTATAAGGACACTTTAACCTTCCAAATTTGGATGTTAAGAATGTCAAAGGTGGGTGGTGACATGAAGTCCATGGTGTGTGTACAAATATTGTGATTAGCCCAAAAAAGAGAATCTTTAACTCTAAATTGTAAGACCCAAATTCAGAGCACTTGGCTCTGATACCAATTGAAGGATCACCTAGAGGGGGGTGAATAGGTGATGGCTAATCTAATGGTCACTTAATGCCAAATAATGCGAAATTAAAAACTATTATGACCTAATTAAAACTATTTACACTAAACACCACGTATAACACAAGAGTGTTGCCGAATTCCCCGTGAAGGGCTCTGGACAAACTCCTCTAGATTCCCCTAGATAAGGGTTGAGGTGCCGTGTTGGCTCTCTTGGTTGAATACAAGTGTTAGCAAACAATCCCCAAGCATATATCAATTAAGCACACAATATATCAAGCATGTAAAGATAAGACAAGTAATAGCATGCAAGATATAAACAAAAGACAAAGAGAGAGAGAGTGAGCAATCGCAAACACAAGGGATTTGTTTCGAGGTTCGAGCACACTTGCTCTACATCCCTGCCTTTGACACACGAAGGATTTCCACTATAATCGATCCCACCGGATCACTCGGTGCCGCAACACCTACAACTCTCGGACTCCCTAGTCCATACACACCGCAAGCCCACCGGCTCGCCGAGGTCGCACCTCAAACAAAGAGTTCACACACAAACTTTAAACACCCGCGAATGCACTCGTCCGCCTCCTCAAAGAAACAAGAAAGAAGTCTTTGGTGATCACAACACTTTGATCACCTAAAAACAATCTCACTACAACACTCCTATAGGATGAATAGTAATAGATAGCTCAAGTGTATGTGTGAGAAAACAAGGATGAGAATGATGGAGGAAAACTCAAGAAATCTCTTTTAAACACTCTTGATAAAACTCTCCTTTTGATTAGAAATATTTGCTCTAAAACAAGTGGAGAAAACCTCTTAAAAGAGTTGGAAAAACTGGTGAAAAATCCACTTGAAAATCTTGCTGAAAACAGCCCCCAAATGGCCCAATTTATAGGGCTCCAAAAACTAGTCGTTGGAGGCCTGACAGAACTGTCGGTCGACTGCTCGGTCGACCGACCAATGGTCAGCCATCGGTCGACCGGTTGGTCGATCGAGGCCAGGATACAGAGAGCAAATCTCTCTGTCCGGTCGGCCGCCCGGTCGGCCGGGGCCTTTCCAGAGAGCAGAGCTCTCTGGACGGTCGACCGGGTCGGTCGACCGGCCTCCTGCCAGAACTGGCGTGCACTCTGTGCACGTCGGTCGACCGTGACGGTCGGCCGACTTCAAGCGGCGGTCGACCGTCCCGGTCGACCGGCTGAAGCCAGTACAGAAATGTAAAGGGATTTAAAACTTGGTCTTTTTAATTGAAATAAAATCCCATAAAATCATGAAAAATCTACAAAAATAGTTTTACCAATATACTTTGATAAACAAACATGCTTGCACAAAATCAAGGCATGTTACAAATGATTTGGACTATTTTTGTAATATGAAAAAATTGGCTCAAATGAAAACAGTATTTTTCCAAACATGATTTTTCAAAACTTCTCTTTTCCAAAACTTTTCCAAATACAAAAACAAGATATTTAACTCATTTGAAGCATAGAGTGTATGGATATGATCCACTACACAAAATGGTGAAATATCTATGGTTTTGACATTAAGCTCTAAACATGATTTTGGTTAAAACATAATACTTGAATACCAAAAACAAACATGTATTTTCTAAAATAGAAAATCTTTTGTAAAAACAAAACTATCAAGAGTGTGTGTGTATATATGTACTTGAGCAATCCACCAACTATTTTATCCTTTACATTTTAACTAAAAACAAAATCTTCTAAAACAAACCTAGACACAAGTCTTCATCTTCTTGAAGTCTTCACTTGAAGCCTTCACATCTTCTTGACTTGGTCCAAACACGATCCAATGGCTCTTGGATCAAACCGTACTAGCTCCAAAACTTGACTTTAAATCCTTTGTTGAAGCTATGCACCTACTAAGATCTTGATCATAAATCTGTCACTAATTAAACACAAGATCATTAGTATTATAACTACATGAGTTGATCATCATCAAAACTAGAGTGATGGGCCTTCGGGCCAACAGATCTCACCTTCTTTCTCTCTTTCCCTCCTCTTTTTTTCTCTGTCATCTTTCTTTCTCTCTCCTCCTTCATATCTCTCTTCCTGTGGGTCACTGGAGGCCATGGCCGGCCGCCGGCCAGCGCCGCTCTCCTCTCTTCCATCCTTTTTCTCATTCTCACACTCTCTCTTGCAACTCTCTCTCTCTCTTATTTCTCTCTCTAAATCTCTCTAGGTTTCTCTCTCCTCTTTTGGTCTCTTTCCTGATGGTGGGTGTTGCCCATGCACATGCATATAGCATAAAGAACATCTGAGGGTGGTATTGCAGACACTCCGACAAGAACAACTCTATGACAAATTAAGCAAGTTTTAGTTCTGGCTTGACAGCATAGCATTCTTGGGCTATGTTGTTTCTAAAGAAGGAATCTGTGTGGACTCCAGCAATATTCAAGCAGTGAAAGACCGACCAGTTCCGAAGTCAGCAACAAAAATCAAGAGTTTCATTAGACTAGCCGGGTACTACCAAAGGTTCGTACAAGTTCTCCAAGATTGCGGCCCCGTTGACCAAGCTCACCAGGAAGGGAGAAAGTATATATGGACTGAGGAGTGTGCATCTATATTTGAGAAGTTGAAGAACAAATTGATTACAGCTCTGATCTTAAAGACACCCTCAGAAACAGGAGGTATGGTCATATACGGTGACGCATCCGGGAAGGGTTTGGGATGCGTATTAATGCAGCATGGACATGTAATAGCTTACGCGTCTAGGCAGTTGAAGCCACATGAGAAAAACTATCCAACGCATGATCTAGAGCTGGCAGTAATTATTTTTGCATTGAAAATATGGAGATATTACTTATTGGGAGACCAAGCGCTAATCTACACTGACCACAAGAGTTTGAAGTATATCTTCACTTAGATGGAATTGAACATGAGGCAGAGACGATGGCTTGAGTTAATATTATGACATATATTTGTAGTATCATCCCGACAAAGTCAATGTCGTACCTGATGCCCTAAGTAGGAAACCTGAAGCCTACATGATAGTACAACCTACTCAGCAAAAGGAATTACTCAGGGAGATAATACGATTAGACTTGATGGTGATGCGAAGGGCCAGTGCGTCAGGACAATTGATGACATTTCAGAACCAGCCGACAGCGATGGAAGAAATCAGAGTAGCATATAACGACGATCCCTGACTACAAAAATTCAGAGAACAAGTAGAAGCTGTCAGATGTCCGCATACATATGGATGGTGTGCTCTACTTCAGCAACATGATTTGTGTACCCCAGGGGGAGATCTAATAGAAGGTTCTAGCTGAAGCTCACAGTTCAGCTTATTCCATACGCCAAGAAGGAACGAAGATGTATAAGGATCTGAAGCAATATTTTTGGTTGAATGCAAGGAAGAGAGAAATCGCACAGTATGTGACGAAGTATTTAACGTGTCAGCAAGTGAAGGCCGAATATTAGAGATTAGTCAGACCTCTCCAGTCATTGCCAGTACCATAATGGAAGTGAGAGCATGTCATGATAGATTTCGTCACAGCACTACCCTGCAGTCCGAAGGGGAACAATGCAGTATAGGTAGTCATTGACCATCTCACAAAGTCGGCACACTTCATATCATTCAGAGTAGAATAGTCTACAGAGCTTCTGGCAGACAAGTACTTGAGGGAGATAGTTCGACTACACGAAGTTCCAGCCAGCATCGTGTGGGACAGAGACACCAGATTTTGGAAGAACGTTAAGGAAAATTTGGGGACCCATTTGAAATTCAGCATGTCTTATCACCCTGAGATAGATGGACAATCCGAGCGGACGATACAGATCCTAGAAGACATGTTGAGAGCATGTATGATAAATTTCAATAGATCGTGGGAAGATCATCAACACGTGGCAAAATTCTCCTACAATAATAGTTATCAGGCCAGCATTAATATGGCATCATTTGAAGCCCTGTATGGTAGGAAGTGCAGATTACCATTGTTGGGATGAAGTTGGTGAAAGAAGACATTTCGGACCGAAAGTTATAGTCCAGATAGTGGACAAGGTCAGAATCATTCGAGAACATCTCAAGGCAGCACAGAGCTGGCAGAAAAGTTAGGCAGATACGAACAGAAGATCGTTAAAGTTTAAGGCAGGGTAACACGTGTTCTTGAAGATATCTCTGACCAAGGGAGTGATCAGATTCGGTGTACGTGGAAAGTTGAATCCAAAGTATATAGGCCCGCTCGAGATTCTAGAACGAGTAGGAGAAGTGGCTTATAGATTGGCATTACCGTCATCCCTGGAAGGAGTTCACAATATGTTCCACGTGTCTAAGCTAAGCGATCGAGGGGAAACCGTGCTCGAAAATATGTGTGTTCTGAAATCAGTTAAAGTGCTAGTGGTGTTTTGGCTTCCTCGATACTACTGTGATAGCATAGCGGCTATACGGGTTGAATCCACAAAGACAAGAGGCAATAGAAGCTTTATCGGTTATGTCATGAAGATGTTAATGAGTTCTTCTTAGTTTCAAAAGATTCAAAAGAAAAAAGAAAACAAGAAGTGGAAGGAGAAGGAGATGAAAATAAAGATAAAAACACAGTGGTGTGACTGAAAAGTGGTCTTAAAAACAAATTTAAAAGGAAAGAAAACCCATGAATCACTCACTACTAATTGCTCCCAATAATTACACTAACCTCTTCGATGATTGGTACCTCATATTAGATACTTGGCAACCACTAGGCTTGACGTCAAGAAGCTTTTCAAAGCATGACCCATAATGTAGGCTGTCTAAAAATTATTAGAGACAAGTCCTCAGATGCGGGCCTCACTTCAACAAGGTCGCGTTTCAACTAAAACGTGAACCTCGCGTCCATGGGCAAATGCGGACTTAAAACGCCGGTCTGAGCAACTCCGCATTTCACCTCAAATGTGGCTCTGAGCAACTCCGCGTCTCTCTTCAAACACGAGTCTGAGCAACTCCGTATTTCACCTTAAACGCGAGTCTGAGCAACTCCGCGTCTCTCTTCAAATGAGGGTCTGAGCAAGCAACTCTGCGTCTCAATTTCAATGCGTGCCTATACACGTTTTGACTTCAATGCGACCATAAGAAAACTGTGAGCGTCGCGTCTACACAACAGCGCGAGGTCCACGTCCAGCGCGAGACCCACATTTCTGTTATAACTGACCCCATTATTGGGTCAATTAACTCCCCACATAATGTGAGAGTTAATCTCATTATAGAGGAATTCTAGGAGACAATTATACCCCTAAGACCTCCTATAAATAGCCTCAAGAGCTATGAACAGGGGAAGAGGGCTTTTTTCTGAGACATTGGGCTGAGAATTCTCAAGTTAAAAGCTTCTTTTTTTTCAACCTCAAAGGTTCGGGGGGGGGGAGAGAAATCAAGAGAACTCTAAACACTTAGTGTATTAAAATAGATTTCTTTTCTGATTGCTTTTTGGGGAGCACCCCAAAGCAGACCCAAAGAGCAACTTGTCGTTCAGCCAGTCAACAGAGAACAACAATCAATCTCTATCACCACATCAAGAATCCAGCCTTAAACAAAGGAGAGATATAGATATTCTTCTCTCTTTTAAAATCGAAATTTTTGATCTATTGTAACTTTCTTTTCATATCAAAGAAATTTTTTCACGCTTCAAATTTTTTCGACTAAAAAAAAGATGATGACTCCGCTGGGGACTTCATTCTCTACTGATGAGAACGCTATGGCGCAAGCTGACACCCTACTCCTCGGGAGGATAGTAGAATCTCTCATCATTTGAATTCGACCAAGGGAAATTCGAGAAATTTCTTTCCTCAGGCTCCGCTAGCTCCAAGACAATGCGGCAGTACCACAAAGTCTCTTCAGCGACTCGCTCTCGAATCTCTTCGGAGATTTCTCCAAATGTAGCCCGCACTTCTGCTCACAGCATAAGCAGCGCCACTTCTAACGAGGCTCTGAAAATCTTTCGCGTAGCCTATTCAACCCGCGTTAATGCTCTCAGAAGACCCGCAGGGCTAATGCATCGACACACAATCAAAGTGATGGTGAAGATCAATCCTGCCATCACTCTCCTCTCTGAACTCTGCAATTTCAGGTTGCCGAGGGTTCAAACAATCCTTGCGACTTAAATGGAATGTTGAATGTCGATGAAAGCGTCACACTCATCGACAATTGATCAAAAACTCTGCAAACGCAATATGTTCTATAGATACAGAACGCGAGGTTCTGACCTGCGTTTCTTTGAAGCAACGCGAGGATCGCATTTTTGTTGCAGAATGCGAGACCCGCGATCCTCAAACACGCGTTTCAGCATCCAAACGTGAGACCCGCGTTCTGCCTGTACTAGAACGCGACTTCCGTGTTTCTAATACCGAGCATGATGGCAGCGTTCAGAGGCACATTCAGTCAACACTTGAGGTCTGCATTTCAACACTTCGTGAGGTTCGCGTTTCAACAAAGAAACATGAGGCCCGCGTACAGAATGGCATGTCTCTAAGACATAAAGAGCCAAATAGCCCTCACCCTATGGGTTTGAGGCTAGTTCTTCAGATGCCCCGCAGCAAACCAGAGGGACTACTTGATAAGGAAGAAGAGTATCCACTAAATTACTCCTTGATGTCACTGCGAGTGGCTCATCTCAGCAGTGCTTTTTGATTGCCATCATGACTTTCAGATAACCAAGCCCTCGATTTTTAGCCGGTTGACAGGGGCTTCAAACTCGGCCAAGAGATGATGATCCCTCTGACATTGAATACCTGGAGGTTACTGCAAATATGGTGGGACTGAGTTCCACACCAAACAAATCCAATGGGAAGCAACTGGCTGGCAGTTCGGAGGAGTCAGATATTGACTAATCTCCAGGCCTGAAGGATGTTCTTGTCAAACCTGAAGGAGTCTACCGACACACTCGGGCCCTTATGAATGATTGCCCCAGTTGACTACAGTTTGTTGGCCAGGGAATTGAGATAAATGATGAGCACTCTGCCATCGTCGAATCCTAGTCTTCGAATTCTAGTTCGGAGACAATAGCATTTGCTTACATGGCGGGCACTCCCAAAAAGTGGTCAAACGATTTGAGGAGTAAGCCCCGAGTTCAGAGAAAACAGTTTGATATGGTTCGAGCTCAGTAAGAATCTATTGACATCCTTAAGCAAATACTTTCACAACTGCTTAAGGAGAAAAAAAAACCAAAGGACAAAACTTTTTCCAACAAATCCAAGGGAAAAAGAAAGGAATGGGAAAGCTCATCTTCTGCAAACACTGAGAGTGAAGAGTGTTTCAACTCTGAGCCCCCCAAATCTTCATCTAAAGAGGAGTATAACTCAGAAAACAGGTCTCATCATTCCAAGAGGATAGTGAATTTGAGCAACGCCTCGAAGTCCTTGCAAACAAAGGTGGCTTTCAAGATGTGGGGATAATCCAATCCTACCCAGTAGAATGGGATACGGGTCCTTACTCTCTCAAGTTCAAGGCACCGACCCTTCATACTTTCGACGGTAAAGGTTCATCGAACCAACATATATACTATTTTAAGTCCCCAAGTGGGAATGTAGTATCAAACGATGCCATCATGGCTCGTTTGTTCATGGGCACTCTTAAGGGGGTTGCCTTGGAATGGTTCATGAAACTTCCTGCCGACTCGATCAAGACATGAGTCGACCTTGAGAAGTTATTTCTGGCTCGTTTCTTCGAAGACGATACAGAAATTTCGGTCCCAACTCTCCTTCAGCCAAGCAGAATAAAGAAGAGTCTATTAAGACTTTTGTCGAAAGATTTCAGAGTATGGCACTCCGCTTTCCCAGCGGCATGACCCAGTCTACACTGGTTGACACTTGTCGTCATAATCTACAAACTGCCCTCCTTGCTTAGATGGGAGTGGCAGAGTGCCTCACTTTGAAGCAGCTGGTGCTACAAGGCGAACGGACGAAAGAAATCATCGCCCGGGTTAAGACAAAAAAAAACACAAACCAAGACCTGACAACCCAACGCGACACGCTCCAGAGTCATCTTCTCAACCAAGGAGAAGAGGTACTCTGGAAACAGATGTCAAGTTGCCTTTGAAGCCCCAGTGAGTCAAAGGGGGTGGAGCTCCCGGCCAAGCACGTGCCAATAAACTATACTCCTTCAAGGATGAGCACGTGATTTTTCTGTTGAAATTACTTCAAAAGAGTAACAAACTCAAATTGCCAGAGAGCAAATGTCCTGAAGAAGTAGGGAAGTTAGATCCTAGCTACTATTTATATCACAGGATGCTGGGACACCCTACTAAGCATCGCTACATCTTCAAGGATGTTCTTTAGACTCCGATTGACGTAGAGGTATTTAAGCTCCGTCCAAAACAAAAGAAAGTGACTGCCAACATGATAGCTACATCACCTGTTCAATTCAGCCGGGATCTCTCACCAGCGCCAACTGGAGTGGCTCTCATCCTGAGAGGAGAACTAAGAGTGATCAATATTGATCCTCATAACCAGAAGGAGAAGGGTCTTGTTCCTGTTCCTACTCCTCGAGGAGAGACAATGTGGGTCTATCCTGACACTGTCGAAAGCCAATAGTGGACGATTGTCACAAACAGAAAGTTCAAAGGCAAGACTAGAGCATCTTCTAGTAATGCAGTGAGCATTTCTAAAAGAGAAACCGAAGGTGTCGCGTCCCTAACCAGTTCAGAAGAAGAGGAGTTTGCCTTTGATGCTAACACAGGCGCACCTCCCACATCAAAACCTCGATCTAGCAAGCAGTACTTGAAATAATATGGTGAGTCGATGATAGACTCCCCCCAGCCAGCTAAGAAGAGAATCGAGCAGTCCCTGAAACCATCCGTGAAAAAACAGAAGGAGCTTCGTTATGTCAAAGCTCTCCAGAAAGGCGGTGTGGGACCATCAACTCTCTTTCATTTTGATGTCTTCACTCAGTTAGCCAACATTCCTGCTCGAATCACTCTTTATGAACTCTTAAGGCTTTCAAGTCTACAAGGGATGCCGTAAGAGAAGCATTAGCAGATGCAGAGGTTTTCATAACTCACATTCCTGCTATGTGTGGAGAGGAAGACAGTAGACATTGACACCACACCTCGAAGCAGTTTTCTTGCATCACCTTCACCTCAGAAGACATGCAAGTTAAAGAAAAATATGATAGACACATGTATTACACAGGGCATATTAGATCATCTGAAGTAAGTCGTATTTAGGTTGATCTGAGATCCGCATTGAGAGTATGCCCCACAGGGTCATGCAGCATTTGGGGATCCCCACCCACCGATTAAGTGCCACTCAGACAATCATCTATGGCTTCAACGCCAATACTATGCACCCGATGGGGAAAATCAAACTCAGATGTCAAATCGGGAACCTGAGATCCGAGGTGACATGGTGTCATTGATGCCGATACCTCGTACAACTTGCTGCTGGGATGGCCTTAAATTCACCGCAACTCCATCGTCTCATCCACTCTTCATGAAGTGATGAAATATGTTGATGAAGAGGAAAAAGTGAGAATGTTGATTGCTGAAAGACATCTATTCAAGGGGTCGAGAATTACTTCAGTGATCCCTCCTCCGCCAAGATTCTCTTGAGGCTAATGAGAATCCGCATCCAGAAGAACCTGACTCTGACAATGAGGCTGATTCAGAACCAAAAGAAAAGTGTCTCCGAAAAATAAATCCTCTTGTAAGGAACATTGATAAGCTAGATTTCAATCCCATTAATGTTGAAGGCAAGTGATTCATTAATGAAACTTTAGATTTGGCTTACTTTTCTATATTTGCTTCTGATTATGTATAGCCAGACACTAGTACTGACGTAGACAGTGACCCTTGGTCAGCAATGGATGCCCTGATATCATTGTGTGTACCAATAAAGTCATCCCTCATGATACGCGAAAAAAATTTGGCGACGCACGCAAAGCTTTCTTTAAAGTACCAGCCAAGCGGAAGGGTCAAAAACCAATTCTATTTAGAAGAATCGAGTCTGAGCACATAGCTTGTGAAAGCTCAGAGTGTAGGTCTGAATCTCCATAATTCTTCTATTATGGACAAAAGTCACGTCACATGATGGAAAGAATGGGGTATGATCTTACCAATGGATCGGTCCTTAATTTCAGCAAACAAGCACACACCCACTATGTTCAAGGGTTGGAGCCATATCTGCTGCAAAACTTTGAGACGCGCACGCGCGCACACACATACTGGAAATGAAACCCTAAGCATATTGAAAAGGGGCACTTCCCTGCATACCTTCCTGGCTTATGGGATCTGTTCATTATAGGCCCTGGCGTTTAATTTGATCGCTTCATCAACATTGTCTATATATTAAAACACTGTCTGTGATTGTCACTTGTCAAAAGCATGATCTATAGTTGGTGCTTTTATTTCCATGTTTGTTCTGTTTCATCAACATTGATATAATCATTGTTTAACATTCTGCAAGGTAGGCCTGTTTGTTTCCATAAATTGCCATTCCATGTCAGTGCATCCTCCTGTTGTGGGGCCATCAACGGTGGAGAACAGATACAATCTTTGTATAATTGGATAATGAAATAGCCCCCAGATGGAAGGCAACAAAATCCTTTGTATAGAAATAATACTTTGACGTGTAATGGGAGATGCTCTGGGGTCCATTTTTGTAATGAGAGATGTTCTTTTCTTAGGAGGAAACAAGCAGGACTCTAGAGTTGGTATTTTGCCAATTTGGTGTCAGAGGCCTAGATTCTAAGAGGTGGTTTCAAGTCTTGTTAGTGTACCCTATAGACAACACTTCTTGGAATTAAATAACAGTGACTGTTAGTTTTTTGTGGCCCATGTATGTATAAAAAGTTATACAGCTGTTCCTGAAAGCAGGCAGTAATCCAAATTTCAGTTTAATAATTCTTCCAGTAATAATGGACGCTGAACCTTGGCATTGTTTTTGTTTGTTGTTAAAAGAATTATTACTTATTGAGTTGTATTTGATTGCTTGTGATCTGAAATCCAAATAGTCTAAATTTCAGTTTGATAATCCTTCAGTGAGAACATAAGCTAAAATTTGGCATAAGCTAAACATAGTCTAAATTATTACTTATTGAGTTGTATTGGTGGTCTAGTTTTATTGGTGTTCGAGAATTTTAGTGCTTCCTATGATCTGAATGCTAGCCAGAGCCCCTGTAGTTTTAAAGTACTAGATTGGAGTTGTGAATTATTCCATTAACATTCTAACATTCTGTTTTAAGCAGGGGACGGGCACGGCCTCAACGTGGGAGGTCTAGTTCTTATTCTAAATCACCTAGTCCTCCTCGCAAGGTATCTTCATATAGTACCATTCCTTTTCTGTTTCTTCGATTTGTTGCCATAAATGTGGAAGAGTGGGTTGTTGATGTTACTTTTGTGTTTCAGGGACGTCGGAGGGTGTCAAGAAGTCCTAGAAGGTAAGCTTTTTTCTGCTTTGGGCATTTCTTTCTTCACTTTTTCTTTTGATCAGTTGCAAGTTTCCACTGGTTCCATGAGAGATCTGGGCTTGCGAAGTTAATTAAAATTTTAAACTCTTTAGCAGAAAAGGAACTTGTTATTTACTCCATCCTGCTTGTTCTGTATGTCAAAAATTTAGAGGCTGGTGCTTGCATGAAATTGGTGATGCACACACCTTTGAATTGAATGAAAATGACACTTGATTTGCAACTTCTTGTCCCAAAGTTACTGATAAGCATCCAAAAGTCTAGGGTTATTTACAGGTTTAATATTAAATGTACTTAAAAATCTTTAGGTTGAATTTGGACTGTGTTCAGTTTTTTTTCTTGGTGCAATAATGCTTTCCATTTAATGCGGTTGTGAGAAATGAAACATACACGAAAAATGAGTCATCAACGGGGTTATAAGCATGTTGATTACTGTTTCTAAGAGTCAATGAGAACTATGGCATGCAACCCTCTTTGTATACATATGAACACAGTTGTTCCTATAACTTTGTATTGATATGCTGATATTTTCTTGTGTAACTCATGAACAGAGCTGGTGGGGGCAGAAGCAGCAGTACCAGTGGCAGCAGCAGCAGCCCTTCTCCTAAACCTTAAATCAGTTATTGATGGTTTGCACTTGTCGACAGGTTGCAGGTAACTTTCTCTCTCTTTCCCTCCCCTTCGCCCCCTTTCTCTCTTCCTCTCTCCCCTTTCTCTTCTTTGTGGCAAATGCCAAACACTGCTTAAATGATGGATTTCGAGTTTGTATCATTGGGGAATGGTCCCAGAGTATCTTTTCTGCAGACTATGAAGGGCGACTTTGAACTCAAGTTCTACCTCTAGATTGTATTGGAACCTTTCATAATTGCTGTGAAATTATGCCGGTAGAGCCACTAGCGGCTACTTCTGTTCTGGAGGTTGTCTGTAATTTGGAGCGAGATACTGTACTGGGAATATTGACTTGTGCAGAGTGTAATCTTCTGTTCTTTGATCATTTGTGTCTGGGTTCATATTGTGTTGTGTCTTTGAAACAACTTGAGTTGTGGTCCTCGGGGTCGCCCGGCGTGATAATTTTGCTTTGTGATTTCTGTTGTGCTTGGAGCCAGAATCGTTGCAGGGCATCTAGTTGGATTGCCCATGTCGTTTCACTGTCGGATGTGCTGTGATTTCTGTTAGTTTGACTACCGCGATTTTCAAGTGTCAAGAAACTGACAAAATAGTAACAAATAAATGAAAGTTGGCCTATGTATTGCAAAACTGCTTGGAACGGGTTTAAATGGTGTTTCGGAGACTTGAATTAAAATTATTTTGAATTCACAAGTTAAATGATGTTAAAGCCATCAAAATGAATATCTTGACTTTTATATCTTAATCTATTATCAAACTTATAATATTTATACGCATTATGCACTCTTTTAACTGATGATACAGTATATGCCACTCAAAATAATGCTATCTAAATGTGGCCCAATTTTTTTAGTTATTAACTCATAAATATGAAAAATGTCTTTAGAGTTTTTGGAACAATATGAACAAATACATAACTAGAGCTTAAAAATTTGAAGTTATAAATTTATATGAAGATGATTATAATGATTGTCTGTTTATTTATATTTATAATATAACGTGTTTGTATGAGGAAAAAAACCTATCGGGAAAAAAATGATCTCACAAGAGATAACAGAGAAATTTCAAAAGAAAAAAAAAAATCGTATGGAAGGAAAACAGTATAAGTAGAGAATAAGATATCGGGCAATCGGACACAAGAAATTCTTGTATTATTTATAATATAACGTGTTTGTATGAGGAAAAAACATCGAAAAAAAAATGATCCCACAAGAGATAACAAGGAAATTTCAAAAGAAAAAAAAATCGTATGGAAGGAAAATAGTATAATTAGAGAATAAGATATCGGGCAACCGCACACAAGAAATTCTTGAAAGGAAAAAGAAAAATCCCACGAAAATTTTGGAAAGAATCCGAGTCACCTTAGTATGAAAAAATTTGGAAAAGTTTTGAAAAAATTCCTGCAAATTTGTAATTGACCTACAAATGGATCTCGTAGTATCGGGACGAACCCGACCCGTTTTGAACCCATGTTTAATTGCGAGTTCAGAACATAAAACCCGCCCCAAAAGACCAAAACGCAATTATTTTAACTACACTGCGCTCGAGCAAAAACCCCAGTTCAAGGCTCAACCTAGGGTTTTGCTGTTCATTCCTCCCCTCGACGAAGTTCCGGCGGGAAAAAGAACTCTCCGGCGACTAAGGCGGCAGGTTTCTGTCAGTAATTTCTATGCTTATTCCATCTGTTATCAAATTTTCACCCTCTCTTTTATAAAAATTCTTCTCTTTCTCCGTCAATGAACGCATGAAAAGGACGTTTCTTTAGAACATTAGAACTACAAAGGATAACTGATTCCATGATTTTATGTTTTTTCTCGTTTTTGATGTGCAGTTTGAGATGGAGCACGGATCTTTGACCGATTCGAGCTCGTCCACATTTTCGCTGATGGACGAGGATCACACTCTAGCGAATTCTGTCAGATACACACTGAACAAAGAGTTAGGACATCTCTAAACTCAAATCATATTGATTATTTCGAAGTCTGAAATCCTTATTATTATTATTATTTTTTTTTGGTGTTTATTGCATGTTAGTAAGTTGGTATATTTAAAGGTTTGCTAATATGCTACTGGGGGATCAACTTATTGAATTGTTTTATTGATCCAATCATGTCTACTAGTTTATTTAATATTCATGAGAGAGATGCAAGTATGATCTTTTTTTTTTCCCTTTAAATTGATACAACAATACATTCAATTGTTGCGTGTAATTCTTTTTCCTTGGAGAAGGATTAAGCATATTTATTTGTGGAGGATTGCTGAATTCAGACTTAGGAGTGCTGGTCACTTCAAACCTCATGTTATGGTCTTCTTGACATGGTACCATTTTCTGTGAACACTTTGTTTCACAGATTCACAGAGGAGAAGTACTTATACACGATATACTGGATACTTGGATACTCCTCTGGCATAATATTCTGAATTTAAATGCAGTTTATGTATCCATGACTAGGATGTTTATAATGTAATAGATGAATGATGTGGTTCACAATTCAATTTAACTTATAGATACATATTTTATTTGTGCTTTTTATTAATAGTAGATATATGTTGAGGATAATGGTTTCCTGTATAACTTCAAGGTTTAGTTTATAATATCTACTATGGTGGTTTTTTTAACTGTTGTTGGTATTATTAATTTATTATATGTCTCTGGTGTCTGTATACTTGATATTCCATGATCTGTCCACATCCTGAATTGTTAAACTTTGATGTATTTGCTACCCATATTGTGTTGTATCCATATTTGGTATCCATATCAATGCAACATAGTATATATCATCTAAATTCCAATATATTGTAACCGACAAGCAACAGAGAGTGAACCACACATCCCATGAGAGATTATTTTGCAAAGAAAATTATAATGAGATGGTAGCTTAGCTATAATGCACATAACAGTTTTGGCATTTTTCATAGAGAAGTAGCCTTTTAGTTTGGAGAGTGGACTAGCCTTGAGAGTCGGTTGAGACCTTCTGCAGATGTTAGAGGAAAGGTGGGTATGCCTGTTCACGTGGATGGAGGGGGCAAAGGGTATTTCAGGGAAGGATATGAAATGGAGTGTATCTGTTATGATTGTAGAATGCTTGATTGAACTAATTGAGCTGGTTTCATGTTGTTAAGTTTTAGAAATAAACACAACAGAATAATTTATTTTAAATTGTGCTTTTAGGTGGCTAAGAGAAAGTTTAGTCCTCCTAAACCTGTTTCCTCTTTTATCTGATAAAATCAACTAGAGAATAAGTTCCTTGTTCAACAGAAAATGATGAATGGCAATGGACAGCTTCAAATTCTGGCATTTTTTCTTTCAAATTAGCATGGGACCTAGTTAGAGTTAGAGGCACTGAGTATCAGTTAGCTAATCCAATTTGGTTTCCTTTCCACAGTCCAAAGATGGCCACATGCCTGTTGAGAGCACTGAACTTAAAGCTACTGACAAGGGATTTCTTAAAATCAGTTGGAGTTACTGAAGTGGATACATGTGTTCTCTCATGCAGCTCAAGAAAATATAAAGCATCTCTTCTTTGACTGCCCATACTCACCTTATGTATGGTCACTTTGTAGACTAGCTTGAGTTATTAGGTACGCATATTGGTTCACTTCGAGAGGAAGCTCATATGATATAAACAAAGGGTCAGGAAGAAAGCCAAATCAACCATACTTGCAAAGTTAGTATTAGCTGCAGTAACCTGGCATATATGGAAGGAAAGGAATGAGAGAGTGTTTCAAACAAAAGGAGTATCACAAAGTCTGGGCTTTTATGAAGCTATATGAAGATATCAGAGAGTTGCTCAAAACATGCACATGGAAGTCAGATAGACACTCTGAAATGGAAATAGTATTATCAAATTGGCATGTCCAAGACATCCCCTCGTCCCAAATTAGCAGCATCCTGGTTATAGTGCTCTTTAGCAGCAGAAAATGAGTATCAGATACATTCATTTCTGTATCAGATACTCATTGCAGCATCCTGGCACTTAGCAGAAACTGAGACCAAGTACTACAACAGAGGACACGATCACAGTTCTGTAGTTGGTACCTAGTGTGACGTATGGATGTAAGCATTGATAGTACTGTTTTTTCATTTCTATTGACTTTGGGTTAATCGGTGATCTTACTTGGTGTACTATAATAAGGGGTGTACTATAATAAAGGATGATGGCTAGTGTCCTCTTCTCTCTCTATAGCTATCCAATAATAGATACTCAGAGTGCCTAGTCTATTTGTAATACTTGTACTATTGTTTTTGATTATTAATACAATTACTCACCTTTCAAAAAAAAAAAAAACTGGAGAATAAGTTTGATCAAAAGTGGCATTCAGGTCACGAATCAATAACATTGCACATAATTTACCAGTTCGAGGAGAGATTACATGTGTTGGGTTCTGTAAGTTACTTCCCAGATGTTCATTATACTATTTGATGCAAAACTAATTTGAAAATGAAAATAAAGATAGATAATGATTAATTTGGGCCTTAGCACCCACGAGATCTCTGCATAACTAATATAGAAGAAAAGAAAAATAAAGATAAAATGATAATTAGATAAAGATTAGGTGATCTCTCACCCACTCTTGCACATCAACATGTTCAAAATAATTAGCAAATCATCATGCTAAACAAAAGGGGTTTAGATTTTTCAATATCAAAGTTTACGTAATTCACTACAACTCTTGGCCTTAGGCTCACACTCTAAGACTTCTCTCATCACAACAGATGTGGGACTAAACTAAAAGCTAAAACAAATAACACAAATAAAAAAAAACTACATAAAGAAACTAAGTTATACTGATCTCTATAATTCTCTCCGGCTTAAAAACATTCATTTTCGATGAATGTAGTGGTAGGTACAAGGCAAGCATGACCTGGTGGAACTGAACCACATCATGAATCTTCAATCAGGCCAAGGTGGTGGTCGTGGGATCAACACTGATACATCATGTTTGAACCACGGTGGTGAAGATGAAACTGGCTTGCATGACAAACCGCCTGCAATTGATGGTAACTCGAATAAGATACATGCAACATGTCGAGGCAAGTCATCTCCGCTGAAGACTGGACCGATTGTACTCTGCACCATAAGAGGCTTGATCTCCTGTGAACATGTCTGTTGTAGAAAGATCTGCAAATGGTAGGGACAATAAAACTTATAGCTGGCGAAGATGTCAATAGCTTCATGGTAGGCTTCGCTGAAGGATCTACGACAATCTATATAAGAGACTCTTTCGCTTCTATTGGCCGAAAAGGAGTTACTTCTTGTAATGACACCAACTCAATAACAACTTCTGGCTCTGGCTCATTAAGAACGTCAGGCTCGACAATGATTGTATGGTCTGGATTTGTGTCATTCTTTGTGGTCTGGCTTGCTAGAAGCTTCTGTATGTCATGTAGGATCTCTCGAAACTCAGCGAAAGGATCTGTGATTTCTTGGCTCTCGGGCTCGGGCTTGGGCTCTTGTTTGAACTTGGGCTCAGATACTGTATGAAGGTGCGGAGCATACCGACTACGAAGAATGCTTTGCAAGAGAAACCAAGATCGATATAACCTATGATTGTCTTTCCACCAATAATAAGTTTCTCTCTTCAACCTAAGTCGGACATAGCGCTATTTCTCCTCAGTTGTCAGTTAAGAGTAACTAAAGAAATTCTCAAGTTGGCTTTCTCAATATTCATATCTTTAACGATCATAAGAACCACGAAAATACAGAACAATCGCACACATATCCCATTCAACTTCCTTGTCATCATAATCATTGTATATATATATATATCTATTACAAAAGTAAAATCCCATGAAGAAAGTTCAGGGCTTAAGCTCAGAAGTTACACCAAAGATCTCAATGACTCAAATAAGGTTCGAATCAACTTAGAAACGGGGCTTGAAGCGCTGTTGGACTGCTTTAGAAAATTGTACCGGCACCAGACACAAGCTTGTAGAGGTCGGATCTCCTACCCAAAGGCTATAAAAATCTTTCAGTATCTCTGGGACTCAGCTACGAATCCAATGCTTCAGATATGATTCGAATCGGACTATGAGCGAGCTTGAAATGGGCTCTGGAACGTCGCTATGTTGCTGCAGTGAACAATGTAGCTAAAAAATGAGCTGATCATAGTGACAGCTCGGCGATGTCATTGGCGGCTCGGCGGCTCGACTCGGCTCGAGTATGACTCAGTCTGCCGATGACGTCAGCACATGAGCTGATGACGTCAACAATGGCTTGGCGAGTCGAGTTTGGCTGTTAAGCGGGTTGGATCACTTCGCGGGTTTGCTAACTAAAACTCAACACTGAATTTGATTCGGGTTTGAGAATTAAACCCACACTCGTTTCTCCTCGTCTCTTCTTCGCTTGACAGTTAGGGGCTTCGAAACCTGGAAGGTGACGACTTCTGATGGCGACGATCGAGAGCTGCGGCGATCGACGAGTGTTGTCGGGTGGCATAGGCGAGAACGACAAAAGACGAACGATGGCGAGCTCCGAATTGTGGTCGAGGTCGAGACGATGTGGATCTGATGTGACAGTCGAAGTCGTGTCAGATTTGGACGTTGGCAGCGAAGTTTGGATTGATCGAGGCGGGGATGTGGAGGATGATGGGAAGACGTGGCACTGCTGTCGATGAAGATCCTTTCGGCGGGGAGGCAGTGAACTTGACGACGGAGTGAGAAGAGGGATCCAGAGGCTGTGGGGCGTCGTAGTGCTTATTAAGGGCTGAGATGTTTGCGAGAACTGGGGTCGGTGTCGAGGGCGTCAGAGGAGATGGAGAAGTTGATGAATAATGAGCGACGACGTGGGGTCTTGAGGAAGAAGATGAACAATATTTCCTTTTTCTTTTCTTTTTTTCCTTTCTTTTTTCTCTTTTTAACTAAAGAAGATTAAAAGAGGGGCAAGCGGATCTTAGGTTTTTTGTGTGGAGGGGATATTTTTGTGGAAGAGAAGATTTTGTGGAGAAGAAAAAATTCAATATTTTAGCTCTTATATCAATTTGATGTAGAATTAATTTGAAAATGAAAATAAAGATAGATAAAGATTAGTTTGGGCCTTGGCATCCAGGAGATTTCTGTAGAACTAATATGGAAGAAAAGAGGAATAAAGATAAAATTTAATAATTAGATAAAGATAATTGGGGCTTCGACACCCAGGTGAGCTTTTACCCACTATCGCACATCAGCATGTGAAGAGATTCAAAATGATTAGCAAATTATCATGCTAAATAAAGGGGTTTAGATATTTCAATATCAAAGTCTACCTAATCCATTACAACTCTTGGTCTTATATAGGCCCACACTCTAAGACTTTCCTCATTACAACTGATGTGGGACTAAAATAAAAGCTAAAACAAATAACATAAATAAAAAAAACTATAGAAAGAAACTAAGCTATACTAATCCCCATCCAATGCGAAAATCAAGGCACCAAGATCATTGCGCATCTATTATCGTTGGAGAAGACACGTCAATTCAACATGGATTCAGTAGTTTTACTAGTAATAAGATTTCTAGTTTTAATTTCGTAATTTTTTTAGTTTTTAGTAATCAGAATTGTAGTGATATTTCTGGTTTTCTTTTCATGTAGGTTTTCTTTTCGTGTATTTTCTCTTTTTTTAAACTTTTGATTTTTTTAGGAGTTTGATTATGTAATCCAAATAGAAGTAGGAGAGTATATTTTTGTAGCTTATATAAAAGCTCCATATATTCACTTTTTAAATATACAATGAAATCAATGAAATTTGGTATTCTTTTTATGAGTTTTGTTATTGATCTTGAATTCTCTTTTTAATAGTGGTGGAATGCCCTATTAGACCACGACTAGTAGTGGAATTCCCTAATTGGTTTATCAGTTACTAAATATCTCTAATTTTCTCTCTTTACCTCTCACATTAAATTTTTTCCTCTCTTAAATTGTTGTCGAATTCTCGCCGGCGTTCACTACTCGCCTTCATCGACAACCACCTCCTCGCCTCCATGACCTCTACTTTTCGTTATTGATGTCACAAATACAAGCCCGTGCACAAGAAATTCAAACAATACAAGCAACAGGACGAGTCCTTATCAAATTTAGATTCATCCAACTATCAAGATTTTCTTCGTGAACATTTGAGGTATAATTACAATCTTAAAAATTATTTATTTACAGTCTGATAATACATTCCGAACTTATTATCAATTTTGATCTATTCACTTTAAATGTGATTGTGAATCTGTTTCTCCTTTGTAGTTGCTCTAGCTTCTTTATTGATAATATAATTTGTTATCGCATTATAACAATATTTAATTACTACTTTGATATTTGAATTAATTTAATGCATGTATGTTATAGAAATATAGCTAATATTAATTGTTTTAAACTTTCCTACCAATGATCGTTCTTATTGGTGAAACATTTAATTATTTTATCTGCTTCCACACGTACACGTTTCACATCAGTTTGGTATCGGAGCACACTTAGATATGATTTGCATATTAGTCACATCATTTACTTTCTTGCATCTAGTTAAATTTTATTCAAAACCCAAAAGAAAAAAATTAGTGTAATTTAGGAGTCATTAAAGGGTAAATCCTTCTTTGAAATTTCAAAGATTGGTGTTTAACTAAGAAAGGATAATCAACGTGGTTCTGTAATTAAGGAACGCCAAGAGCGGAAAACCTCCCACCTGAGTTGTGTTGATCTGGTCAATTGGACTGGTAAGATTAGGGTTTGATTAATCCGACAATCTTAAAAAACAAAAAATAAAAAATAGTATAGATTTGCATCATCCAGGCACTTGTTAGGTATTTTACCGCTTTCTTGCATAAAAATAAAAAACTAAAAAAATAAAAATAATAAAAATTGCATATAATAATTTTCACACCACCACTATGGATGTACCAACTTTTGATGGTCGTCTGGACTATTTTGGTTATTTAAGGGATCCTCAAAATTTTCTAGGTTGGTTATAAAGCATTGATATGCACTTCAATCGATATCCCTTTCTGAAGCTGAGAAATCAGGTTTGTTATCACGAAACTGACCGGACAAGCTGGCCAATATTGCACAGATTTGGAAAGAGACGGGAAAGTCTAACTTCGTCAATTGATTCACACATGGGATAGGATGAAAGAAGAGTTAGAAACCAAGTACGTGTCGCTATATTTTTACAAGTTTAGACTTCATCTGTTCAACCTCATAGGTCTAAAACCATTATACTCCCACATAGGCATGATATTAAAGACCATCGAAACAAAGGCACCAAAAGAAGTCTTCCCATGTTAAATGTAATAATTGTCAAGGTTATGGACATATAATTGACACCTGCGCCAGTCTCTTTAGGGTTGTCATTATAGACGGAGTTCTCACTGCAACTCCTAAGTTGTATAACACTATTCCTCCGGTAGTCACTTTCTTACTAAGGAGTTTAGTGATGTCCCAAAGGAGATTTACGACAAACCATCACCGATATGTGACACCCAACCTGAGATTGAATCTGATTCCGAAGAGTTTACATATCACCCAAAGATAGATTCTGATTTCGATGAAGACGTAGATGATGACTTCACTGACGACCAAGTCGTGAAGAACTAGGTGATGACATCGTAGAGTGTAGTACCTTGATTTTCCCGAAGTCACCCCAATGATTACGGAACTTGTTGGCGTCTTCCTAAAGATGTTACACTTTGGGGCAAGATGAGTTCACTTTTATTTCTGAATCGACGGGGTCGAGCTCTCTTCAACACGGGGAGAATGATGCAAAATCAAGGCCTTAAGATCATGGCATATCTACCATCATTGGAGAAGACGCGCCAACTTAACATAGATCCAGTAGTTTTACTAATAATAGGATTTCTAGCTTCTATTTTTTAATTTTTGTTTTTTAATCATTGGAATTTTAGTAGAATTTCTAGTTTTCTTTTCATGTAGATTTTTTTCGTGTTTTTTCTCTTTCTTTTAGATTTTTGATTTCTTTTAGGAATTTGATTATGTAATCCAAATAAAAGTAGGAGAATATAATTTTATAGTCTACATAAAGGCCCCTTGTATTCACTTTTAAATTATATAATGAAATCAATAAAAATTTGCTATTCTCTTTGTGAGTTTTACTATGGATCTTAATCCTCTTCGTTATAGTGGTGAGATGCCCTATTAGATCTCGATTAGTAGTGGAATGCCCTAATTGGTTTATCGGTTACTAAATATCTCTATTCTCTTCTCTGGCTCCCTCTTCAAAAAATTTCCTCTAATTGTTGTCGAGTTCTTGTCGTTGTTTACTACTCTCGCCTTCATCGACAACCGCCGCCTCGCTTTCACGGCCTCTCATCTTCATCATTGACATCACATATTCAAGCCCGTGCACAAGAAATTTAAACAATACAAGCAACATGTCGAGTCTTTATCAAATTCAGATTCATCCAACTATTACGATTTTTTTCGCCAGCATTTGATGTATAATTTCAATCTTGAAATTTTTTTATTCACAGTCTGATAACACATCTAACTTATTATCAATCTTGATCTATTGTCCACTTTAAATGCGAGCGTGAAAATCTGCTCCTCTTTTGTAGTTGCTCTAGCTTCTTTATTCATAGTAAAATATGTTATGTGCATCATAACATTTAATTAGTACTTTGATATTTGAATTGATTTAATACATGCATGTTAAAAAACATAGTTAATATTAACCGTTTTAAGCTTTCTTACCAGCGATTGTTCTTGTGGGTAAAACATTTAATTGAATTGTTTTATCTGTTGCTTCCATACACGTACACGTTTCACATCACCATCACTATTGTTGGTAGGTTCTGAAAGAAAGCGGGGGTTCTTTTCCCACTTTTGACTCTTTATTTCTTTAATTAGATCAATTTCATTCATTACATTGGGGAACCTACTGTTGAAAATGGCTTTGCTCGTAAGGCTGAATCATTTATTCCATGCAACTGCTAAACAAGCTATTGCTGGTATTTATTGCTAATGTTGATGTAAGATGATTTCACCATGACATGTAAAATTAATTATCATCTCAATATGCCCGTCTTGTGATATAAGCGGAAATATATCCAGTTTCTCACAGATGTTAGGCCGATCACCTTTAAAATACTCTTCACCTTTAAAATAGTTTTTATGGCATCTTAATATGTGTTGTCAACAGTTAAGTTCCGACTTTCTCCTGATTGGTTGGGGTTTCTATATTATTATTGATGAGAACATCACCAGCTCTTAGATGACTCTATGTCTTACTTTATTTTCTAAAGTTTAGTTGTTTCTTTTATTGAAATTTAGTCCCACATCAGTTGTGATGGGGAAGTTCACTTTGTAAGAGCCTATATAAAGAGGCTCAACATAATGAATAAGATGGACAATGAATAATTAAAAACTTTCCATTTAAATTTTCTTGAGGGTGCTCTTGAGTATTGGGGGTGCGAAGCCCTTGCAAGGGGTGCGAAGCCTAACATTCCAGTTCTTTTCTCTAAACCCTAATCTCTTTTCTATTTATTCTTTCAAAACTTTATTTATTCAATTTTTAGTTTAAAGGGGATTGTGATCCTCCCGTTTTACATTAGTTTGGTATCAAAGCTTCTGGTTTCAATCTCTTTCAATATTTTTTCCTTTTTCACCTCCACCACCCTGGGTCAGTCATGATGCATCAGTGCTGCTGCTACGATCACCACTTTGGCCCGATTGAGATGCTTTATGAGAGGAGTCCTCACTTGACATGGTCGAATTTCTCCCACCCCGGGAGAATTGATGAGGACATCACCAGTTCTTAGATGACTTTATGTCTTAGTTTATTTTCTAAAGTTTAGTGGTTTCTTTTATTGAAATTGTCCCACATCGGTTGTGATGGGAAAGTTCACTTTATAAGAGCTTTTATAAAGAGTCTCAACTCAATAAATAAGATGGACAATGAATAATTAAAAACTTTTCAGCTAAATTCTCTTAAGGGTGCTCTTGAGTATTGGGGTGTGAAGCCCGTAGTTGAAGGGGTGGGAAGTCCGGGCAAGGGATGCGAAGCCTAACATTCCGGTTCTTTTATCTAAACCCTAATCTCTTTTCTATTTCTTCTTTCAAAACCTTATTTCTTCAATTTTTAGTTTGGAGGTGATTGTGATCCGCCCGTTTTACATCAATTATGGAGACCTGTTAGTTATTTCGTCTCTCGTGCAGTTAAAGCATCACACCACCATGATTAACATGATAAATTGTTTTCCTTTTAAAGTTTAGTTCATTGTATTGACTGTTTGTTTACCTACAGTAGTCAAATTTATCTGCCTGAATAATATGTTATGGTCTTCAAGGGTACTATTTAGATCTAACAAGATATTAAAACTCAAGCACAAGCATTCTGTAAGTTGGTGGATATATGTTATCTACTTGGCTTTTGCATTTTGTATATCACCACCAGTGACATTTGAATTTTGTATGCTTAATTATAAATTTGTTGAACCCTTCTGTTTCCTGTTGCAGTCCAGGGTATCATTTTGTGGGTATAGTATACCTCATCCATCGGCTAACCGGGTCAACATAAGAGTTCAAACAACAGGTACCATACACTTAATTTCATCTTTTTTTTGTACATCTCTTTTTTCATTTCTGTATAACTAAACTTGGGATAAGCTGATATTCTCAACAAGATAGCCTAATGTGTGTGCATCTCTTAGATATGACATGTGAATTATTTTGCATATTGATACCCGACATGCTAGTAGAAGAATTTAATATTATGCTTGGACGCTCAATCACTTGTCCGTCTGTCTTCATTAGTATACATCTTTAGCTGGGTTAGACACTTCCAAACTAAAATTTGAAGTGCAGAGTTACAGGGTATACTTTGAGCGTTTTGTGTGCATCATAATGTATGTAACAATAGTGCAATAATAAGTTTACTTTCTGGTTGCATTTCACTAGAGAAAGAAATAAAGGTAAGCATTGTATGGTAGGACTTATCATAACAAGGGTAAAAACTTGCTGCCTCATAATATTTCCAAGATTTAATAGAGGACCATTACCATACTCACATACACCTATCAGTTCTTTATGTTTTCTGTAGCATTAGGTTTAGTTGAGGATGTTATCATTGATCTCTAGGGTGGAGGAAATCTTTTGCAGAGCCACTTCTATACAACAAAATTCTTGAAAATAGTTACTTACATTGATTTGTAATATAAAATGTTATAAAAATAATTTGTTGAACAAAAAAATGTATTCATGAGAATTTTATTTAAAGAAGAGTTGCATCCAACAATTCTTTCAATATTTTCAAGCTACATGGATAATTATTTCTTTATAATGCTTATTTCTTTCATTTTTTTTTTCAAATTTCTAAATTAGTTTGAAGAGTTTGTTATAATTGTAATTTGAAGTATAAAACTGGAGATATTGCACGACACATGTACAGAAATATATTCATGTTTCCCTATGTTTTTTTCCCGTCACTTCTTTGGGAACATAAATACATGCATATTTCCCAGGTTCTTTTGGAATATGTATCCCATATCTGTTTCCATTATTGTATCCTGCTTTCTTGTCATGTCCTTGCAGTATACTGTAAACTTCTTTCCATTCCATCAAATTCAATATTTTAGATGTTGTAATTATGTGTTGATTACGAGCTTGTACCTCATGGTTACCGTTGTGTTGGCTTTTTATTTTTAAGTCACAGGGTGAAATCTTAATTTAACCAAATTTTGTCCAGACTTGGTTCAATCTTTGGGTAATGGGTAGCATGTCAATTGAGAAATACCATATTTTATCGTTCCTCTTTTGGTTTTCCAGCCTGAAAGTAGTTACGGACAGTTGAATTTTCTCTCAAACCGAGCAAATATCAGTTTCTGCTCTAATACAACACGCTCTCCTATATGATATTTTCTTGCAGGCGATCCAGCTAAACATGTATTTAAGGACTCGCTCCAGGATCTGACATTTATTTGCCAGCATGTGAGGACTTCGTTTGATAAGGCCGTAGCTGATTTCAAAGTGAGCCAACCTTTGGAGAAAATGAACATTGACAAGAAGTGAAACTATGTTTTTGACTCACACACAAGTTGAAAGAATGAGCAGTAGCTGGCATCTTCCATGGCTGATGGAGGGTTAGAGTTAGGGCTCTGCCTATAGTGAACCGTCTTCTTTGTGACTGTTTATAGATTTGACTCCTCTCTTGGAACTTGCTGTAACTGGCTGTATCGATAGCAAATGGTCTAGCGAGTAGACTCCAGGTGTTTCTGATGGGTTTTTGTTTTCCCTCCGCGGTTTATGTATTGATAACAGGAGAAACATCTTTCATGCCAATATTTTCTATCATATGATGGTTTTTCTGGTTTTTTTGCCCCCCCCTTTCATCTTTTTAATTTTTATGAGCATCATCTGGCAGCGGACTTTTTCTTGGCATTTTTGTTGCTTGCTTAGAAAATTGCATGTTTGCTGTTGAAAGAACCTTCACACTCATCTTGCTTCGGTGTTTATGTGAATCTATCGTTTCACCTCAGTGTTGCAATGATTTTTTTTTCTGTTCTCTCCTTTTTCCTTCTCTTCTCATGAAATGAACTAAAATCAACCAGGATACCTAAAAGCCATATGTTTGGTTACGCGTAACAAGCTCTCTCAACTCAATAAAAGTGAGTTAAAATACGTATGAAACGAGCTTAGTTCGAATCTGCACTTTCAGGTGGGAATTTTTTGAATGAGACTTGGACTTTTTAATGAAAGGAGGCTAATTGAGATTTTAACAATGCTTGTTGCTTCCTTCTCTATGTACTCTTCCTTGTCTCTATGACGCAAGTGTAATGGTGTTTCCCAAATAGGGGGAAAAAACAGCTGAGAATATATATATATATATATATATATATATATATATATATATATATATATATATATATTGTCCCTCGTTATCAGTCAAGTCCAGCATTCTCTCTCGAAAAGAGAGAAAAAGGCTAGAGAGAATTGTTCCTCCTCTCGTCTACTCTATCAGGATGTAAGCTTACGTGTCTTCGCAAAGAGAGAGTAACTAGTCAAACTTTAATGATTATACTTTTTAATAACAAATATAATTATATTTAATAATATATGTACTACTCCCTCGATCTGAAAATAGTAGTTCACTTTTTGAAAAAAAATTTGTTTCAAATTATTAGTCTATTTTGAATCTCAATACTATTTTTATTATTTCTAATATAGAGTACGGAGTGACACTCTTACTTTTTCTCAATATAACAAAAATATCTTTTTATTTTTTAACTAGTTGTAAGGATAAAAATATAATTTTTCTAATACTCAAACTTTCAACCATCTTAAAATTCGTGCCGGGTCAAAATCCGCCCACAATGAAGGAGAGAGAAGTAACTAGGGGAATATAAATGTCGATATGTCCCCGTGTTGCAGAAAAATTATTGGCTCTCTCTTTATCTTTCTTTCGTTTTGGCTCCTGCATGACGTGACATGCCATGTCAGCATCAAATTCAACAAAAGACAGCAAAAGTCATCTCAGATTTGAAACTAAGCGCGAGAGAGAGAGAGAGAGAGAGTTTGGACCAAGAGAAAGATGAGAAGTTCTTTTTGTTGAAATTAACGCTTCTTTTTGTTAAAATTGATGGTGATATGGCATGTCACATCAGGACCAAAGCTAAAACGGGAGATGAAAAAGGAGCCAAATAGCCTGTCAACGCATTATTTAATTTTTTTTTTTAATTTTGTAAATAAAATAGAAAATTCTATTATTAGAGTCTGTGTCTTCCTCTCTCTCCCCCCGTAAAAAAACGCAGCCTCAGCCTAAAATCCCTCCACAATAACGTCTGAACTCTAAACTGGACGCCTGCCTCGACCTCACCGTTCGCAGGACCGTCTCCTCCTCTCTCGCTGCCGCCTTCACCAGCCTCCTCCTCCTCTTCCGTAAGCTCGCGCTCCCCCAATTCTAATTTCGCCTCTCTCTTCCCAATGGCGCGATCGTGATATTTCTCTCTATTGTTTCCTCGCAATTTCAATGTTTTCCTTTCGATTCGGCCACATTAGTTAGGGTTTTATCGTTCCGTTGACCTAACTGTTTGGTTTGGTCTCGTAATTTTTCTGTTATTTGTTACTTGTTGTTCATCTGTGGCCTTTGAGGCAATTGATTGGTTTGCTGTGACTTTTATTTGTTAAAATTGGTAGCAGATGACGAATGTAGGGGAAAAATAGCCTTCGTCAATGTGTTTAGGTTGTAATTTCAAGGGGAAGAAGTAGTGGTTTGTCTTCTTAAATTTTCATGCAGATTGAGTAATTTTATTTGTTGGCTCATTAAAATGAAGAAAGAAGAAGAAGAAGCACAATATTAGTATTTATGTTAGTTAAAGCTTTGTTAGCATTTTGAATGTATTTCAAAATTAAGCAAAATTATTTTACTCCCACATTGGATAAAAAAAGAACTCTTTAGTGTTTATATATGAAGTCTCTTTCATTGAAGTCTCTTTCATGATGGGTTGTGTGGGCTAGAAATCAGGGGGTGCTCGCGCGCACACGAGCCTATTGAGGCCGGCCTAGTGAAGGAATTTGGGATACTGGGTCCGGAAAATCTTAATGCGCATTGTCAATTTTATTTTTGGATTTAAAATTAAAATAGAATCTTATATTTGAGACAGAGATAGCTGTTGAGATTGGATTTAAAATTAAAATTAAAAAAATCTTTCCAAATCCTCAATAATTGCGCAAAATTATATTATCAAAGTGTCCTGACATATTTTTATGGGAACACGCTAAAAGAATCTCAAAAAAAGATTTTCACAGCCCTTCTTTAGTTATTAGGTGGTGGGAACGGGAGCACACCTGCTTGATGTAGAGTAGAAGATGAAAATGACAATGAGTTTAGATGGATGAGAATGACCATGGAGTGAAACTTGTCATTGATTTAACAATAGAGATCAAGCAACTGTATGCATCTACTGCCATGATATAAAGAACAATTCTGGTGGTGTAATTGAAGTGTAGTGATCAGGGAAGACAAGCAACTGCACGCATCTACTGCCATGATATTAAGAACAATTCTGGTGGTGTAATTGAAGTGTAGTGATCAGGGAAGACTTTATAAACATAGAGAGCAGGGATAGTGGAGTGGGTAGTACCGCAATTCAATGTACTGTTTGTGAGGGATGCTCTCTAACTGTAGGTGTAATAATGCTCACAAATAAAGATTTTAATTATAGTTGAAAATTTTAATACATGGAATAGCTTTAACAATAGTAGTATAACAATATTAAGTACCTCCTAGAAAAGTGGCTATATTTTAAGAATATCTGGCTTTATTAGTTTAATCAACTACTCGAGTTTGCAGTAATAAGCCCCTTTAAAGAAGGGAAGGTAACTCAAAATGATCCCTAGCTCCATTCAAACTCTGGCAATTTGAGCAGTCTCGTAAGTTGCCGAATTGAAGACTATAGCCATGTTTGAATTATTATCATTTCTGTTTCTTTTATGTATTTTTTGGTCGGGGTAGGTGGCGGGTAGTCTGATGCAAGCGAGATTTGTACTCTATACCTATTGTCCATGGCGAAGAGGTTTACCATTGTGGCAGTGCTATATGGGCACTTGCAATAGAAATATAGCTGTGACTTGTGAACTCTTATTGGGTGTGCTCCTCCATGTTACATTAGCTGGACTTCTAGTAAACCACTATAGCAAAGTCTTGGTCACTGTTAGAAATTCAGTGTCCCAGTTTGCAATTTGACTCGTCTCAAAAGGATATTTACTCACGGTCACGCGCTACCACAACAACACTTGGACATGTCTTTCTCAGTCACAACATCCATGTTCAACATCCAGCATTAGGTGCCCAGCTGAGGCCTTCAGGGCAATGGGTTCAATTTCATGGGTATTTGCTCATATTGGTATTATGTCGAAGATTATTCAAACCATAGTTTAAAATATCGTTACCATCGTTTGTCAATAATTTTTAGTATCAATTTTGTCAATATCGACTACAATTATCGGTAATATTGGTAACAACGGTCAACCACTATTAAGGTTAATGTCATATTGGCTACTTCAAAACTTGAAACGATATTGCCTAGAATTGGCAGTTATTTGAACTGTGATTCAAATATAGACGAGAGGAAGATTAAATTACAACTGAGTGCAAAAAAATGGGACCTTCTCAAACATGCAGTGATTACATGCCTTCCATATTGGAAACCTGAAGGCATCCCAATTCTATATGCATCAACAACTCCTACTTTCCCAAACATTCACTTTGTCAACACTGATAATGCATCAGTAGTAGGTAAGAGGTTATTCAAGAAACATGTTGGATCAAATCACAATAAAGGAGATGTGGAGTCTCACTCAAAGAACAAAAGCCATTGTGATGGGGGAATCGAACGGCTCAGATTCAGTAAGATTTAAAATTTTATTTAAAATTTAGATTTGAGTAAAATTGGTTGAGATTTAGGATTAATTTGAAGTACATTTGATTTTATCAATAATTACACGTATTGTGCACGTATTGTAAGCTATATATATATAGCCAGTATTGAACTTTGAAAGGATGAGGATTTGATTAAAAAAATTTGTTTTCATGTGAAACTTTGTGTTGTTTGGTTTAATTTTGATGATGATTGAATCGAATGGCGGTGAAGCCAAGATCCGGGTTGCGTGATTATACCCGTTCATTTCTCTCTTGTTTTTTCCCAAATCTACCAAATCTCCACCACAAACCCTAATTCTCCCTCTTGTCCTACATCAGTTTGATATCAGCGCTAAATTCCTGCCCGGTTATTAAAAAAAATTGTAACAAAATTTCTAAAAAGTTCCCACAAAAATTCCCAGAAAAATCTTAGCCGCCACTGTTTCCTCCTCTTTCCTCTCTTTCTCCCGTCACAAAAAAAAAAAAAAAAAACTTAACCCTAGTTCCAAGGCCTACTGCCTTCTTGTTCATTTCGCCACCACAGTCATGCCGCCAGCCCTTTTCTTCGTGACCGCAGTTGCCACCCTCTCGATCTCATCTTCCGACGCCTCTGACGCCTTTGCTGATCGCTGCCTTCACCAACTTCATCTCTCTGCCATCGAGATCTAGCCGACGTAGATCCAACCGGTGTAGATCATCTACAACACCTCACCGATCATCTCCGGCACAAATTCAACCTCTGCATTCGTCGATCATCTCTGACACAGATCCAACCTCTGCATCACCTCGTCGTTCAACTCTGATGTAGATCCACCTCCCTTCAACCACAACAACACCAACGATATCGCTGATCGTCGCAATCGTCTTTGTCGTCATCGTCTCTGTCATCTCCATCATCGCTGCCACACCTCCTTCGACAGAGATCGTCACCAGCGTCTGCTCCTCGTCACCGCCTCGCCACGAGGATCCCATCGTCGCGCAAACTGAGATCACGGTTTTGATTTCAGGTTTGACCGACCCGTGATTGGATCCGACCCGAGACCTAACCCGCGGTTCAGACTCAGTGAGTTGACTCGGCCCGAGTCCTCTTCAGCCAACCCGGTTCAACTTACTGAGTCGACTCAGTATAGCAACAACATACCATCAGTCCAGAAATGGTTTCTACTCCATTTGTAGTCCGTTTCGAGCTCTGTTCAAAGCATTGGGTCTCTAAAATGAGTCCTGGAGCCGCAAAGAAGAGTTCACGACAATTAGACATCAGATCCAACTCCGCAAGCCCGTGTTTGGTGCCAGTACTGTTCATGCAGCAAAAGAGCAGCGTTTCAGGTCATCGTTTTCAGCCCGATTGAGCCCAGTTCGAGCCGTTGAGATTCTTGGATAACTTTAAACTTTATCTACTGAAAGTTTATTTATGTGATTTTACTTTTGTGAAAGATATATATAGTGATGGTGATGACAAGAAAGTTGAACGTGATATGTATGCGGCTATTTCATATTTTAGAGGTTTTTATGATCGTTATGGATATTAGAAGTGAGAAAATCATCTTGAAGAATTTTTCAGTTATTTCTCCTAATACCTGAACAAAAGTGCAGTTATGCCCCAATGAGGAAGGATGGAGAAGCTTATTGGTTGTGTAAAAACAATCATAAATTCTGTCGATATTGATTTATCTTACAAGATCTTTTTCGTACTCGATATGTTCCACACCTTCTTTATGCATTTGAGCAGATTGCAAAAAACTTAATGTTGAGCATGGACCCGAGCTCAAGGGGCCACAACTCGGCGATCTAGTGGCTGAATGTAAGGAGATCCTAGATAGCGTGTGAAAGTTTCTAAAAAGCATGACAGTAAAGGTTGACACATATCGGAGCCTCCAGTTAGTGTTTTAAATGTCGGCTGACATTTTCGAAATGTCGGACGACATTTCGTTTTCAAGACCTCACCGTCACGACATTCCCACTCTCATTTGAAATGGCGTTTTGAAAAATAGCGGTTGACATTTCGGGAAAAATCAGATGTCAGCTGACATTTCGAGAACATATCGGCGACATTTCGAGAAAAACCCAATATATTGGCTGGTCTTGAAAGTTGGAGCAATTGAGAAATTTCTACAATAAGTTAGTGAGTGCATGCAAAATATTAAGGTAAGTATACCTATCATAAATATATTTATTTTGCATAAGTTGTGTGTATATTGGACATATTTTTGTTATCTGCCATGACGTCCGAAATTTAGCAGATGTCCCTGAAATATCTTCTAATCCGACATCCGATTACGACATCTAACATTTTCCTAATATCCGACATTTAAAACACTGCCTTTAGTCCTTGTCGAGACAAAAGTTGTCGAAGATCTAGAGCCAAAAATTATTGAAAATTCAGAACCAGAGCCACAAGTGGAAGAGTCAGAAGTCGAAGAACCTTTTATTGATACTCTTTTAGATCTTCCAGCGAAGTCCACCATGGAGCTATTATCATTTTCGCCAGCTATGAAGTTTTTTCTTATCCCTGAGGTTACCTCACGTGTATGACCCTTTTCATATCTTTGTACTGGAGATAAGTTCACAAGAGATTGGTGCCTTGATATGTGGGTTAGTTTTCAGTGGAGCTGAGTTACCTTATTATCCTACACGTATCTTGTTCGAGCTACCATCGACTGCAGCTGGTTTGTCACGGAAGGTAGTTCCACCTCCGCCACCTTGGTTCAGCCATGACGCATCAGTGATGATTCCCCGACCACCATCATGACCTGATTTAGGATTCATGATATGGTTCAACTCACTTGTGTTTGTCTTGCTACTTACCGTTACATTCAAGGGCGGAACCAGGAATAAATTTTGGGGTGAGCTGCAATTTTATAACATGTACTTATGAATTAAATGAATTTATCAAAAAAAATAAAACAGTATTCTCCACTAAATTAGGAGTGAAACTAGGAATAAATTTGTTAAAAAGAATTAAAATAGAAAGAGGTCTAACACAATATATGAAAATGAATAAAAATAAAAATGAGTTTAAGCTAATATATAAAAAAATGGGCCGGGCTGTAGCCCGGCCCAGCCCACTATTGGGTCCACCCATGGTTACATTCACCGGAGATGAATATTTTCAAGCCAGGGAGAATGATGGGGGAATCGAACGGCTCAAATTTAGTAGGATTTAAGATTTTATTTAAATTTAGATTTGAGATTTGGTTGAGATTTAGGATTAATTTGAATTAGATTTGATTTTATCAATTATTACACGTATGGTGTATATGTTGTAGGTTATATATATAACCAATATAGAACTTTGAAAGGATGAGGATTTGATTAAAAAAAATTATTTTCATATGAAACTTTGTGTTGTTTGGTTTAATTTTGATAATTGAATCGAATTAGGCGGTGAAGCCAAGATCCAGGTTACGATCCGTGATCACACCCTTTCCTTCCTCTCTTGTTCTTCTCCAAATCCCTGTTCTTCCCGAAATCCATCAAATCCCTGCCACAAACCCTAAATCTCCCTCCCGACATCACATTGACTCCGGCAAGGACTTTGGTTGCCAGTAATTTTCATGATTGCATCATTGAGGGCTTACTGAAAGAATTATAAAAAATGGAGTCTCACTGAAAGACTAATCATATCATTTAAAGCCTGCTAAAAGAATAACAAAAAGGAAATATGGCAAAGGAGGAAGGCTGTTATTGGAGCAATTTAAGGTGAAAAGAGAAAGGGTGGTAAAGGGGAGGTCATTCATCCACTGAGGTTGAAGTGGCTATTAATTTTTTCTATGAGGAAAGAGGGAATGGAAGGGGTGGTGGAAAGAGGAGATAAGAAAAAAGGGTACAGGTCGGTTTCGCATATGGCTCCAGGAATGTTTGGATGTCGATCGATACCCAATAGGTGGACTGAATGTCTTTGTAAGACAGATAAGGTAGTCATATTCACTCTATTTGATAGGCTTATATAAGTTATGTGCTGCTTTAGTTGTACTTTTGTTTGGTAATAGAACACAGATGTCAATGCCCAAACTTCCAATGGAATTTTGAAACGATGAAATTATGTCAACCATGAAATCAGGTCGAAGTAGCAATCAAGTATTTTGCTAATTGTGAAATTTATCTTTCTTGTTACATTTCAGGAACAACATCTTCACTCTATACCGGTAGATGATTTGTGTTACTGTCATCCGACAAACTGGGGGATTGATTTTTTTTTCTTTTCTCCTGAACATTCGCAAAGTAGAACTTGAATTTAAACACATTGGCTTGATATGAGCCATTTCTCTTGTCTGTGTTTGCTGTTTATGTTCTGCATGTGCAAAAGAGTGGACATTGGTTGTATTAAAAAAATGAGAGAAGGGGTGGAGGATGGCTTACTAAACTGAATTTCAAATCCAATCTGCTACAAACTGGGAAACATTTAATGCATTTTGCCACAATTTTGAGGCTTCTGACTATTCATGCCCCTGTTTGCATATTCTTGATCTTACTTATATTTTTCAATCTTTGTTCACTCAGGGAGCCCTGTGCCTCGATGGGCGTCTGTGGCCTTTGGTGCTGGGGTGGGTATTGGATCGGCATATGTTGAGAGTTCATACATATTTGGCGGATCTCCTCCAAAATGATCAGCGCCAAATGATTCGTGAGGAGGGCTATCTCTACTGTGTCGCCGCCTTCAGCGATCTTTTATACCCCAGACCCGATAGCAAGAACATTCGCGTGTGGAAGAACTGCACAGAGTTCTTCGGGTTTAAGTGCGGCATCGGTCTCGTGAAGGCAATCATCATTTTTCCATGAGAGAATCTTCACGACTCATGGAACATGGCTATGAAAGTGTGAATAATCTCAGACTCCAAGTGTCTTGAATCGGTAAGTGCTCACGAAGACGCGGTCAATTCGGTGGCCGTCCGATTCGACCGGCTCATTTTCACCAGGTCCGCGGATGGTACGGTCAAAGTGTGGAGGCGTAAGGTCAACGGGAAGAATGATGCTACGAAGCACGTGCTGATTAAGAGTCTGTTGCGACAGGAGAGCACAAAGATGACATTGGCAGCTTCCCACACGGTAGCTGTCGTGCACTGTGAACTTGACCCGTTATTTATGCCCTTCATCTTTAAAATCCTGGCTCCACCACTCTTATAGGCTCATCGTTTTTTTCCTAAAATAATAATAATAATAATTAGGCAAGTTACCAGGATTTGCCTCATCTCTTTTTTTGTATTGAATATGAAAATCTCCAAGCTCAGGGATCTTTCTCGACTCCCTAGAAGTTGATGCTCTTCCCCTTGATTAGGATTGATTTTGGTTTTTGTTAAACTAATCATCTCGAATTAAGTGACAATAAAAAATTTCTTAGTTAAATAAGAAACCTTCATTAGTTTACTAAATGTCAAAGCATCTAAGTCTCCTTTGCTTCTGCCGTCTTTAATTTCTTTCTATCGTTCGCATTCTTCTTTCATCATTTATTTTGAAATTCAATCAAAAATTTCAAAATCTACATATTTTAGAATCATTGATTTGCATTTAGGTATGAATAGCTTTTGATGGTACTTGCAACAAAGTTGCAACCTGCAAGTGCGGTTTCCAACCATTTTGATGAGATAAACATGTGTCATTTCAAAAAGATTTGAGGCTGAATTCTTCTCACTCAAATATTAACATTCGACATTCAGATACAAGATCCAATTTGTTGAAGTTGATCTATATTATTTCAAGTATCTATAAACAAAAATAAGTGTTTTGAATACCTTTTGCCCATGCGTCAAGTAGGAAAACGGACAGCCTAAATAGTGAGTTGGTTAGTTTAACGGTGTAGAACATTTGAAGCGTAACAAAAATGTTTGTAGGGGTTTTAAATGTTTAGATCATAATCAAATGGCTGAATCGAGAATTTGTATATCTAAAGACATAGAGCTAACCAATTCACGACTTTTGGCCGTTCATTTTGTGTCGCTTGATGAATGAGCAAAAAGAAATCAAAACATTTGATTTTTGATTTATAGATACTTGAAATAATATAGATCAACTTTACCAGAGTGGATCTTGTATTCCAAATGTCAGAGAGTTGTATTTGAATGAGAAGATCTCGAGCTCAATTTTTTTTGAAAGGACACAAATCTATCTCCCATTTTGACATCTAACGTTGTTACTCAAAAGAATCTCTTTTGAGTAACTAATTTCTCAACTTAACATTTATACTTGGTATTCTCACAGTTCCCTCTGACCAATACATAAAGTATGTAAAACTAATTTAAAGCAGTCTATTAATAACAAGCGTGAATTAATTAGAATATAGTTTAAATTTTTTTAGCATATTTCTAATTTAGGCTTAAGAACCACAAATTTTAAGTTCAAAGACACCAATAATAAATTTTCTGCTTTTTTTCTTCGTAAATCTCAAATAATTTTATAACATGTTTTATCAATATATTTGGGAAAATGTATGAGTTGGGTGACAAACTTTTCATTAATTTTTTGGTGAAACACTCAACACTTTTATACTCATTGATAGGCTTTGATATTTGTGCTCAACTATATGAGACTTTTAGTAGAGAAACCATATACTTTTGTTAGATGGTTTTGATTTTTTTCAGAAAAACCATTGCCCCCTTTTTTCTTAAAATCAGTGGGTCCCACTAACATAGTCTTTTGGAGAAGCCATGGAAGCATCAACCTTTTCCTTTTTTTTTTTTTTTTTGTGGCTAGAAGAGCCCTACAGGCCACTACAAATTTCCCAAATTAGGGACACCTCACCGTTTCCCTTCACATTCTCGCCGAGTATGTTCCTCAGCTCACATGGGAGAGAGAATTTTCAAAGACTCTCGACCATTTATTCATTCTACAACAGCGTGCGACCCAGTCTGCTCCTTTATTTTTCTCTCTACAAACATGTATAGCATTTCATTCCCCTTGTAGTTGTGCAAGTAGGCCCCAAATATCCCTCAATAGTGGACGAGCTTGGGACCTCCCACCTCTACTGTTGATGTCATTGATAACAGATAATAAGTCTCCCTCCACAATAACATTCTGAGAACTAAATGCTCTAACACCATAGAGACAGTCATCCATGCCCGATCAATTCAACCTCATCAACACTCTTGGTTTCAATCCGTCTGCCTGCCACCAACTAAGAGTTGACATCACCACTCTGAACTATTACCCCAACTCCCGCTGTATCATCAAGTCAAACCCCATCAAAGTTGACTTTAATCCAACCTTCCTTTGGGCGAGTCCATTTCTCAATCTGATTTTGCATATGCCTGAAACCTCTTCCAACTCTATCCTCTCGTCCCAACACATTCCATTGTTCCTCCACTTGATTCACTACTTGCCGAACAACCTCCTCTGTTTTCATTACCTTTTGCTCGAATACTATCTGGTTCCTCTACTTCCATGTCATCCAAGCAGCATATGTTATGAAAGCTTGACGATAGGTCTTCTTACCACCACCCTACAAATTTGTCACATCCACTGTCTTCCACCATTCTCCTAATGAAAGATCTGAAATATTTGAACCAATCTTCCTAGAGAGAGAGTTCCACACTTGCTTGGACCAATGGCATTCAGTGATCAAGTGTTGAATATCTTCTGCATAGATTCCACACCGCATACGTCTCATGTTCGTTGTTAAATTCCTTCTATGCAGAAATGTCTTGGTTCCAATCCCCTTCTACTTAACTTTTCACGACCACACACGAATTCTTTTTGAGACTTCAAGCTTCCGTTACCTATTGCAGTCCAATTGCCTCGTATCGTCTCTCTGCGAATGCTATGAGTATAAGCTGCCTTCATCGAGAACATGTCAATGCTAGCCCCCTACCAAGTCAATATATCAGAAGCTATACCCTTAGGATTGGGATGCAAGAGATTCTCCCCACTATGTTATCAGAGAAAGCACTCCCCAGCTTTCTAATGTCTCATTCCTTTGACGGCGTAATAAAGCTCCCAACATAAGGCTCATCATTTTTCGATGCATTTCCAATAGTCCAGACCTCTTTCTCCAATGGCGTATTTGAGATCCATCGGTCACTATAGATCTTTATAGTCTTATCATCACCCACTGTCCATCTAAGCCCTTGCTCAACCGCATCCTTACCCTGGCACACAACTCGCCAGACAATCTCTGATTCTAACTCCACCAAGATCACCTTTCAGCTGGGCAATCTTAATCATTCTCACAAATACCTCAGTTTTAAAATAAACAAGTATGGAGCAATGGATCATCTTGCCTCAGTCCCATTGTAGACTTAAACCACTTGGTAGGAGAACCATTCACCAACACTGCAAAATCTAGAGTCGTAATACACACCAAGATTAACTTCACAAATTTGCCTCAAACCTAAATTTAATCATGACTCCCATGAGATCGTACACTCTTTTCATGTCCAATTTAATCACAATAACATCCCCTTTATTCTACCTATAGCCCATCGAATGCATAATCTCCTGAGCTGCCAAAACATTATCAGAGATGATACTCCCTTTTATGAAAGATCTCTGCTCAGGTGAAATAATCTTGAATCCCTTTCACATTCCTTCTTCTCCCTCGTGCAGACTGCACAACCAGCCAAGGCCCATACAGTTCCTAAGTTGAGCTATCACCCTCGCCATTCACCTTTGCATCACTCTGCACATGACACATCACTCAGCATCAACCTTCTCAACAAGCAGCGTGAATGCATAGTAGCTGTTTTGAAGATGTGGAGAAGTTATTTAGTAATTGTCCAAGGTTAGTATCATGAATGTATTTCTAAGAAATTGTTTTGCATTCATAGAATATATTTTTGAGTGAATTTGTGATGGATTTTGATGTCCGAATATAATGTAAATGTAAATGAATTTGTGATAATCTTCTTTTTTCTCAGAAGTAACAATTGTACAAACTGTGAGTTTACATGTACCTAAAGACAATAGCCATTTACAAACAATTAAAAAAAAAATTCGATCTCAACGAATTGCTAAAGCACAATGAGGCAGTCTAGCGAGGTTGAGAGGGGTGACAGGGGCGCGGGGCCGAGGTGAAGGACTTAGGATACCATCCCAAAAGACTAGCCTTCTAAGTAGAATTGCCCAAATCCTTATATACCATCCCCACGTCTAGCCAATGTGGAACTATTTGTTCGACTCAAATCCTAACAATCCCCCCTCGAACAAAGAGTCTCCCTAAAAGCTCAACTTTCTTCACAACGGAAGACCAAATGCTCAATTGAAATCCAACTCTTCACTGCTTGTCACAAGTCACGCCTTATGTGAAGCACCAACTGTAGTTGGCCACTCCTCTACACCGTGTAGATGCCGGCATGTCCATTGCAAAGGAGCACCACTGTCAAATTTCTCACGAGCCAAATTACTTTATAGGGGCCACTACTGTGCCTTCTTGCGCCAAATTGGGGGGATCAACAACATCGAACATCACCCACACACAGACTAAGTTCAGGGCATGGCTTTGATACCAATTGAAGGACTTGGGGCACCATCTCAAAAGACTAGTTTTCTAAGTGGAGTTACTGAAATTCTTATATACCCAAGATCATTCTCACGTCTAGCCGATGTGGGACTATTTGTTTGACTCAAATCCCAACAGGAGGGAGGGAGGGAGCTGAGCTGGGGGAAACAGCGAGAGCGCTCCGTGACGGACAAGGTGAGAGAGCCAGAGAGGGAGGAAGACCATGTTGGTGGGACCCATTGATTTTAGGAAAAAGAGGGGAGCGTTTTTCCAAAATTGAGGAGCGAATATTGGCACCCAATAGATTGATTAACGCACCCATTAAAATATTACAAGAGTATCATTATATTTTTGAACACCTTTACCCTAAAAAAGGTCCACAATGCCTTCTCTTCTTCTTTTCCAGTTTGACTTATCCAAACCCATTTACAACTCTCGTTGGTGTCGCCGGCAGAGTACAGAACCCACCCCTAACCCATCCAAAGTAGTAGTGTTGCCGCATCTCGGAGACCCGAACCCCCAAGGAAACCCACTGTGTCCCAGCATTGGCTTCACCTTTCCAAGCTGCAGTTTCCTCAACAAGGTCAGCGCCTCATTCACCGGCCAAGAGGCCCTCCTCACTGCCGCTACCTCTGGCGACATCGGAGCGGACATCGACTCGTTGACTCTTCCACCAGTCGGCGATATCGGTGGCGAAACCGCCGATGCCGCCGCTACGGTAGCCATCAGCTACTGGTGCTGCCGTAGAGGGGACCCATCGTAGGACTCTGGCCGGGCTCTGCGAATGCACACACAACTGCTTTGGCATGTGCGCGAAGAAGCAAACGCACCGGTGGCACGCGGTGCCATCCTTGCACGGCTGCAGCATCCCGTTCCCGGAATACGTAACTAAGATATGTATTCTGATTTTTTGATCATATTCTTCTATATATCTCCCTATATTTGTTTTTATTGTATAATTATTTATGTCATTGCTTGGTACCGGATCTGGATTTACATACTCTGGTCAACCCTGTCTGAACCGGGGACCTGACCCAGTGTACTGATCGATTTGATCTTTCTGCTTCAGATTGATCAGTTTCATTTCAAACATTATTTTATAATATTTTAGATTTTTCATATTTTTTTGAAAATTTTCAGAATCAAATTGCAAAATCTTCAAAACTGGTATCGACCAGTGCCGCCGATCGATTCTCAGAATTTTTTTTACTATATAAATAAAGTTGAATTTCTAGAAACTGCTTTCACATTATCTCTTAAAATCACATTTTCTATCTAAAAACATTTTTGAAGATTTTTCGTAATTAAACAAAATTTGACCGGACTTGTGTTGACCGATATCGCTGGTAGATTCCAAGATTTTTAATTTGAAAATGGGATTGAATTTCTAGAATCCTATTTCACCATATATCTTAATATAATATTTGCTATTTTGGAGAATTTTTAGAGACCTTTTGAGATACTCTAATTTTTCGGTATTTCTGTTGATTTCGGTGCTTACTCATATCTGGAGTATCTTTCTGGATATGTTTCTTTTTCTTTTTTCTTTCTTTCCCTTTATTTTTCTCCTCCACTACCTTTTCTCCTCTTTTCTTTTTCTTTTCTCCTCCACCCATTCTCTAAAATGTCTTTCCTCTTCCTATTTATTTCCCTCCTCCTTTCTCTTTTTTTTCCTTTTTCTTTTCTTTCTTCTCCCTAGCCCATAGCTGACAACAGCCTTTTTCCTCTTGCTTTCTCTCTCTCTCAAATTCTCTCTCTATCAACTCTCTCTAATTCTTCCCCAATCTCAGTTTCTCTCTCTCTCTCACAATTTCACTCTCCCCCTCTCTAATCTCTCTCTCACACTATTCCTCTCGCCCTCTCTCTCCACCAGCGACCACACTACCAGAGCCACCTCTGGCGCCACCCACGGTCGAGCCCCAGCTTCAGCCACCATCTCCTCCTTCTCCTCCTCCATCCACTCCACCAAGTACCACCATATCTCCAACTTCTTCTTCAATCCATCACCACCATCTACACCACCCAATCCACCACCATCCTCTCAATTTCCACCACCACCTCCACCATCACCAACTCCATCTTCATCGGCAACTCCACCTCCTAAATTCCACCCCTACTAGCCGGCGCGCCACAACCCCTGGCCGCGCGCGGCCAGCGCCGGACAGCCTGCGCACACCTGGCCTGAGCCAGGCCAGGGCCCCTGGTTTTAGGTCCCTGGCTGTAAACTAGAGGGGGCAAAAACCCCCTCTCACTCTCACTTTATCTCTCTCCTGGTATTTTCTCTCTCCTAAGAATTCTTTCTCTTAATCTTTTCTCTCTCTAAAAATAAATACTTTATTTTAATATATTGGTGGCTCGTGCACATGTTCTTGAGGTTTCAGATTTTATGGCATTTTCTGAAGATTTATAGGCCAGTGTCCTCGCCTCATTCTGTGTTTCCCCGCTTCGACGGGTTGAATTGTATTTTTGGGAAATTTGTATATTTGTATTTTCCCCTGTGTGTACTTGCATTGTATATGGCCGAGTGCCTAAGACTGTACATGCATTAGATCTGTGACGAATGCCTGTAGTAGTATAGTTCAATCCGTGTACATATACCCTGCTTGTGATGTATTTTATTTCTGTTTTCATATCATGCTTGGCTGACCCTTCGTGGTCATTTAGCCTCCGGGATCTCTACTCTACCTTCGGGCCCTATTAGCCTTCAGGCTCTACACTTAGCCTCCGGACTTCACCACTCCACGGGTAGTCCAGTTATTACCATGTATACATGTGTGTGTTTGTGTGTGCTAACGTTATTTTGTGCATGTACCTACTTAGCCCTCTGTCCTATTAGACCTTATGGTCTCTTATATGCTCACTTCCTCGAAAGAGGGAGTGCATTTAGACCGTCAGGTCTTTCGACCCGACCTGGTAGGGGAGTCTAGCGCTCAGCGCTTTACCGCTAACTCCGTCCGAGTGTAGTTACGCCATGAGTGATAGCTGTACATTATCATGGCTTTGCCGCGAGCGGTAACTATGCCAAACGTGATAGCGTCCAGCGCTGTACGCTAGCTCCGCTCCATCCTTACTTAGCTCCGCTTGATTGTTTGCTTGTCTGTTCGGTCACTCAATCTCCGAGTTCACTACTCTATTGATAGCTTAGTTATTACCTGTTATTGTGTTTGCATGCATGTGTTTGGTACTACACTTCTACAGGTACCTACTTGGCCTTTCGGCCCTTCAGCCCTTTGGACTTTCTCCCACTTCCTCGAAAGAGGAAGCGCGTTCAGACCGTCAGGTCTTTTAGCTATACCTGGTAGGTAGACTAGCGCTCAGCGCTTTGCCGCTAACTTCGTTCGAGCGTAGTTACACCGTGAGCGCTGCTTTGCCACACGTGGTAGAATAGCATTTATACGCTCACTCCGTCATATGCGTTTAGCTGTGCCGCGAGTGGTAACCACGCCGAACATAATGACGTCTAGTGTTGTATGTTAGCTTCGCTCTAACTTGCTTAGCTTCAATTGGATGTACGCTTGTTTGCATGCCCGCTTGTCTACTTGATAATTCAACTATTATTCTTATATTGATGGTTGTGTAGAGTTTGAAACCTGTGCTTGAACTATTTTCAAAATCTTATCGTTTTTTTGTATTCATGCCGATTTCCTATATCAGTATTGTTTTTTTCTGTATTCGGACCGATCTCCTATATTGGTATTATTTTTTTGTATTGTGATATACGATAGTGATATTCACTGTGCTATTACTTGCCACCTAACACCTGTTTGATATCACTTATCACTTGCCACCTGATATATTACCACTTGACTTGTGATTATCATATTTCGGGAATCCTCTCTTGCTATTATGTATTATATATAGTGACCGGTATTTCAAGTACTTATGTACTCCTGTAACTCCTGAACCCTGAACCTGTCCTGCTCATGCTATTCCCGTAATATGGTAATTACATAATAATAAACTAAAAAAGCCAACCTACAATGGGTAGGGGGAAACTGATGGACTTCAAGTGGTGAATATGTTTACAGTGATATTATATATGTTGTGCAACTCAAACTCCGGTTCTACCTGAAGGCCTCTAGGTGATCGAGGGGAGCGCTGACTCCCTACCTTCTGTTACATTCTGAATGGGCATAATATAAGACCCACTTCCTGTAGCCTTGCGGCCGGTTCCGTACACCAGCAACGGAACACCTTGGTTGGTGGTCTCGGACATATAAGAGACCCACTGTAAACATAACTCGTTATTTCATCATCAGTTTTCAATAACAACCTCAGCTTACTCATTTATGGATGTATGTGTGTTGGACGCTAGGGCACATACCTAAATATATGGGTAAGATGAGTAATAATAATAAGATGTTAATCAACAATCTGTTATGTTTTTTTTGCAATTCGGGTCATACATACTCAGGTTAAGGTAACATGGGGCACAAGGTATATAGATGACGGTTTTCTTATTTGGATTATTCTTTCGATGTACTAGTCTCATGAAACTGTAAATGAACTTGTACAACTGGTCTTGCTTATATTCAGTATTATCGATTTTATCAGTTTTCTATCAGTTTTATGACATTTTCTTAATTTAGGAGACAACTCAGTTATATGAACTCATGATACAGTGTTGTAAGATATAAGGTA